>JBBMOL010000495.1:203956-231078 GCA_037954665.1 Laguncularia racemosa | reverse complement strand
AAAAACAAAAAATAGTTTTAAATACAAGTAAATTAGACTCACAATTCGGGAGAATTAAAACATCTATGACCCTTTGGCTAGAAAAGTAGCTTAGCTACTCATGTTCATCAACAAAACGAAAATAAAAAGTAGAAACATCATGAACCCGGTTGCCTGCTCTGCCTCCAAGATGATCCAAGGTTCTTCAAGATCCCAAAGATTCCAAAGTTTTTTTCACCCTCTAGGGTTGGTTCTTTTTAAAATTGTTAGAGGGATGGCATGTGATCTTTTGCTAGCAAGATACGAAAATATCTTTCCTTTTCCAAGTAGATTTCGAGAAGTGAATCTTCGTCTGCCTGGCACGCCCTAACCATACGGCCGTGGGTCAAGCCGTACTTCCTCTGTGCATAATTCACGTATCATCCTCCGTGTCCAGTGTGTAGCACGGCTCCACCCACGGCTAGATTTTCAACCGTGCCTTCCTTTGTGCATGATCTACAAGTCTTCATCCTTGTCCAGTGTGTACTACGGTCTACACCACGGTTAGACCCTAGGCCGTGTCATCCTCTATTGAAGTTCCACAATTTCTTCTCCTTGGCACGTCTAGCTTCCACCACGGCTCCAAGCATGGTTTCTCCCACGGCTTCCACCACGGGTCGTGCCCTAAGCCGTGTCTCTCTCTGTTGAAAGTCCACATTTCCCGCCTTTTCGTCCAGTGTGTAACACGGTTTGCGCCATGACCGTACCTCAAACCGTGCTTCCGATACATGGCCGTGTAGTTTAACCGTGTATTTTTCCTGTTGATTCAAAACCAAGTACACGGCCATATACTTCAATTACACGCCCATGTACTTCCCTCCAGCGGTGTAAATCCTTGTCTTGATCCAAGTTGTAGATGACTTCTCTAATTTACTTGAATTAGCATCCTTGACTCCATTTAACCTGATTTATCACCATAACAGAATTAAGTACCATTTCCTTATATTTCTAAAAATCAATAATGAATTAACATAATTTATACTATAAAGATTAAGTATAAAATGGCTCTATCAAGAATCGATCATAAACATTGAGAATTGTCGCCATTTGGAAACTAGTTTGATTAACATTATCTAATTGTCTTTCAAATTAGTTTTGCATGTGCTTAATCTTGGTTTTCTGGACATCAATCGGGCATAGTGTTCATTCTTCTTTTGAATGTTAGCCCGTACCTACGTATATAAAATCCCTAACAAATTCTGCCTTCTTTGTACCATCAAGATCAACAAACTCGTTAGTAGGTAAAGCAATATATCTAATGGAGTTAAGGGATTAAATCCATACACAACCTCAAATGGAGAAGTACGATGTAGTAGAATGTATAGTCCTTTTTATATGCAAACTCTACATGAGGCAAACATGTTTCCCATTGCTTCAAATTTTTATCAATCACATCACGTAGCAATGTGGAAAGTGTCCTATTAACAACTTCTGTTTGTCCATCTGTTTGAGGATGTACCACAGTGGAAAACAATAGTTTAGTACCTAGCCTATTCCATAAGGTGCACCAAAAGTGGCTATAAAACTTCACATCTCTATCACTAACAATAGAGTTAGGTAAACCATGCAATCTAATGATCTCCTTAAAGAATAAATCAGCTATATGTCGAGCATCGTTAGTTTTAGAACAGGCAACAAAGTGAGCCATTTTACTAAGCCTATTGACGACAACAGATATCCTATCTTTACCATTCCGAGATCTAGGAAAACCTAATATGAAATCCATGGAAATGTCAGTCTAAGGCTGAGTAGGCACAGGTAAGGGAAGATACTCCCCATGGGGCATGATTTTAGACTAGCCTTCCTACATGCAAAGCACTTGTCACACACAAGTTGTACATCATGTCTTATCCTAGGATAGTAAAAATGTTCATGCAAGATATCCAATGCTTTATTTACTCCAAATTGTCCCATGAGACCACCCCCATGCGTCTCCCTCACTAGTAATTCACGTATAGAAATCTTAGGCACACATAATCTATCTTTCTTAAACAAATATCCCTCATGCCTATAGTAGTCCCCATACCCGCTTTCTGAACAAGCAAACCAAATTTGAATAAAATCAGCATCATGTTCATATAATTCTTTCATACTTTCAAACCCAAGCAATTTAGTATGTAAAGAGGTCAATAAAGAATACCTCCGAGAAAGGGCGTTTGCCACCACATTTTCCTTGCCTTACTTGTATTTGATGACGTATGGAAAGGTTTCAATAAACTCTAACCCTCGGCGTGCCTCTTGTTCAGCTTTCCCTGCGTCTTCAGGGTACTTCAAGCTCTCATGATCAGAATGGATGATGAATTCCTTAGGCCATAGGTAATGCTGCCATGCCTGCAATGTTCTCATCAAGGCGTATAACTCCTTATCATATACTGGATAGTTTAACACTCCACCTTAGAGTTTCTCATTGACATAGGCTATTGGTTTAGAATCCTACATTAAAACACCACTAATACCTTTCTTGGAAGCATCACATTCGATCTCAAAAACCTTATCAAAAATTGGTAATACTAACAAAGGAGCATTAGTTAACTTACCTTTCAATGTTTGGATTGCCTACTCATGTATTTCGGTCCACTGGAATTCAACATTCTTCTTCACAAAATCATTCAGTGGAGTAGCTGATAAGTCGCAAAATACCCTTATATAGAGTAATGAAATTGTGCTTTATTGTTGAATTTTTAGATGATTTGTTGAAGAAAAGGATGCTTAATGGAGACGTTGTTTTAAACCGGGAGAGTTTCAAGGATTTAAAATGGGGAAAATTTCCCACACCAGGGGAAATCCCAGAGTGGCTTCAAGTTCAGATAAAAAAAATAAAATTTTGAACAATAAAACGAGAAAAACCCAGTAAGGGCCGCAGCTAGTGGCACCTTAAACCCCTAAAACCCTGAAAAATTTAAAACTCTTTTTGAAGACTTTGGCCGCAAAAATTTAAAGAAGGGTTCAAAAGGTAGGGCAAAAAAAAGAAGGTGGCAGGCATTCTTGAAGGGGAAAGTAGCAACTTCTTTCATGCCCAAAAGTTGAGGCTTATCTAGAAAAAATCGATGGGCGGGTTTGGGTCTCAAACATCAGCTGGCTTTTGGGGAACCCTAAGGTGGGAGGAAGTGATGAGATCCATGATGAAAAGGTCAACCCGGAAAAAAGGAAATTTTGGATCCTCTTGAAGTGCCGCCTGGACCAATACAAAAAGTCGAGCAAAACGACTCAAGGAAGAATTTAAAACCGGTTGCAAAAGGATGTCCATGAAGTCGGAAAGGATTGGAGCAATTTGAATTTGGGAAAGGATTGGAAAAACCAGGGGAAAGACCCTTGCTCTTTTTTAAAAGTCCCCCGGGGAAAACTGGTTGAAGGGGGTGTATTTTCAAGGAAAAGGCCCGTGTAGGAATTCCAAGATTGCCGAATCAACAGGGCCCCAGACCAGGGCTAAAAGGAGGGGCCTTTTTAAGGAGCCCAAGAATTGGCACAAAATTCATCCCACGCCAAAAGTCCCGGGCCCTTTTATATCCCCTCCCGGGCCGCTTTTTTGTTTCATGTTTTTACGCAACTTATCAAAAAGCTCGTCTTTTTTGGACTTTTTTTCACGAATTGAAACCCCTAGTAAAAAAAGCCCTAGGGTTTAGAAAAACAAAGAATTTACATCTTTGAACTTTAAAAAAATTTTGAGAGGCACCTCTTTTGGTTCTTCAAGAAATAACTAGAACTTATGGGAAATTTTTTTTCCCGTGGTGAAAAAACCCGACTTATCAATCGGTCTTTCCCCCCGTTTGTGGCGTCTTCACATTAACCAAGGTTTTTGTCTCGCTTATAGAAAAGGGGGGTTTTCGCGGTTTCCACTTTAGGTGTTTGGGGTTTTAAAGCAAAAAATTTCCCGAACTTTTTGGGTTTATTGGGTTTCACCGGGTTGGCGTGGTTCGTTTTCAGTTTAGTACAGAGCTTAGGTTTTTCAAAAAACAAGGGTTTGGTTGGGGAAGGAATATAAAAAAACCCCAACCCAATCGTTTTTTATAAATTTTGTATTTTTTTCGTATTTTAAATTTCTTTTGTATGAAAAATCGGGCTAGGCATTTTTAAAAAAAAAAAAAAAAGGGAAAAAAACCCGCAAAAAAAAAAGAAGAGAAAAAAAAGAAAAAAAAAACGGGGGCAAGACAACAACCAAGACAAAAAAAAAAATTGGGGTAAAAAATAGGGGAAAAATTTTCAACCCAAGTTTTTTTTAATTTACGAAAGGGAAAATTTGGGGGTAGTTGGGGGTTTTTTCCCCAAAAGAATTGAAAAGAAAAAATTTTGGGCTTTTTATATCTTTTTTTTTGAGGATACACAGTGAATGTTGATATCTTTATTTTAGCAAAAAACGTAAGGAAAAATATGTGAGGTTTTAAATTTTATAATTTTTGTGTTATAAAAAATTTTTTCCGGGACTAGTCAGGCAACACCCCCAAGGTAAAAAGGGGGGAAAGGGGTTTTAGCGGTTTTAATTTGGGGGGGTTTAGGGGAGAAATGAAAAGGGGGGTTCAAGAAGGGAAGGAAAAAAATTTATGAGAGGTTTAAACAAAGTAGACAATCCACAAACTATTCCCAAAGGGTTGAAAACCACACAAAGGAAAGGTAGTAATAAGCACGTTTCCATAGGTATGGTTCATCCACTTAAAAAAAAACCAATGAAGAAAGAAAAAACCCTTTTAAACCCCCCCCAAAACCCAAAAAGGGGGACTGGGGCAAGGGGTTTACTCCATAATAAAGGGTAACCCTGAATCTTCTATTTCTAAAAATCGTGACATTAGATTTTTAATTGCCAAGAGAGCCAAATTTTTGCTAGTCAAGCCCAAAATAGGGGTGTGATGTTTTTGCGTAAAAATGATGGGATATGAGACTGAGGGGATAGTGAAGAAGTGATATCCTCCATTAAAATCATGATGATGGGGAGCCGCAAGGAAGGCTATGCATATGAAGTGACATTGAATGGCAATGAAGGAAGAAAGGAGGTGCAAAGAGAAAATTTTTCGTACAGATGTTATCTAGGAGATCACATTTGTGTTTGATCATGAGGGGGGGATTGCCCATTGTAGTGAGAAATTTTATTGTTGAGGGGGGGCTTAAAACGTTAGACCCCCTAGCCATAAAAATTTGCAGTGGTTGAATAAAATTGAGAGACTAAGGTATTTAACAAGAAATGTTTATTTCCGCATTGGTAGGTATAGGATGAGTGTTATGTGATGTATGCCAATGCAAGCAGCATGTGTTTTTGGGGGAGGTCGTGCAATTTGATGGGGAAGGGTTTGTTCAGAGGCTTTTCTAACAAATACGCTTGTTCCAAGGGGAAAAACTTTTTAAATTTAAACCCTTAATACCCAAACAAGTGAGAAGATTAGTTGCAGCACAACAGCGTTTTTAAAACATAAGGTGATGAAAAGCAAAGGGAGATAAGAAAAAAAAAGCAAGAGAAAGAAAAGGAATATAAAATCAAAACAAAAGGGAAAAAAAGGAAGGCTGGAAAGAGTCAGAGGGCAAGTTGAAGGGGGGCACTTGGGGGGAGGGAAAAAAAGAGGGCACCTTGCAAAAGGAGAGTTGTGGGCAAAAGTGGTGTAGTGAGGAGAGCAAAAGGAAAAGCAACCTATGTTGTTTCTGGTTTTTAAGGAAACAGTTTGGCCTAACGATTATCAAACTCTTGCCCATGTGGGTTTGTCTCTTGCAGGACTTTGAAGATTCTTCCCTGAGGAGTTCCAAAAGATTTACCACCTATTTGTGGTATTGAGCACTAGATTGACCTTTAAACCCGGGGCACGATTCCAAACAAACCCGCTTATAGACAATCCGGAGGAACAAAAGGGAAATCCCAAAGGAAGTCGATGAACTAAGGGGAAGGGGTACAGAGAGAGGCATGAGTCTATGTGCATGCCTGTGATTTTTGGGGCCTAAAAGGAGGACAGGAGAATTTGTTGACTTCGGCCCTCAACAAAATTACGGGAAAGTATCCATCGCATTCCTCGCTTAGATAAAGTTAGATAGTTCATGGGTCAGTTCTTTTCCAAAAATTTATTTTAAAAAATGGATATCACCCAAAATTTAAAAGAAAGAAATGATAATGAAAACTCTTTAAGACAAAAAATGGGTTGATGAAAGGGTTTTAATGCCTTTCATTAAAAATCCCAGTCTTTTATAACTTATGACCATTTTTGAGGGCTTTTTTTTGGAAAAATTTTTGTTTTCATTTGATGATATTCTTTTTCAGCAAGATTTGGAAATAAATATCTCACTTGAGGGATGTTTTTGAAGTGCTTTTTAAAAGGGAAAAATTTTTATCTAACCTCAAGAAAATGAACTTTTGCACAAAAAAACTTTTGTTTCTTGGTTTTGTTGTTTGTGCACAGGGGAAAACAGGTTGACGAAAAAAAGGTTCGTGCGATCAAGAAAGGCCAGCCCAACCAATGTAAGTAATGTGTGGGGTTTCCATGGGCTACGATTTTTTTTCAGGAATTTTTGAAAGGGTTTCCAGCACCATTGGGAGCAACACTACTGAGGGAATTAAGAAGAACTGGGTTCGCTGGGGGGAGCAACAAGGAAAACCTTTCAACACTTAAAAAAACTGACTCGGGGAACCTTTAAATTGCTTTACCTAACTTTTTCAAAAAATTGAAATTGGGTGTGATGCTTCAGGATTAAGGGATTGGGCATGCTTTTGCAGGAGAGAAAACCGATTGCATTTTTAGCGAGAAGGTAATTTTGGGGGGAAACCCTTTAATTTCCCTACTTACGACAAGGGCTAAAGCTTGGTTCGAGCCCGGAGCGTAGCAAAATTACCTTTGCCGAAAGAGTTCAACTACACTGATCAGAATCCTTGAAGTACTTTAAGGGCAACACAAGCTTTAATAAAAGGGAAAACTCCTTGGGGGTTCATCGAAAACATTTCCAATGTTTCCCCCTACAAGCAAGGTAAAAGAAGTTGTTTTTGATGCACATCTAGAAGGTATACCTTATCTCTACCTTATTCTAGACGTTTGGTTTTTAAACACATTAAAGAGTTATATCGCGATCGAGATTTTTTTGAGGGTATGTGATTTTTAAAAGTGGGGATGGAAAATTTTTTTAAACATGAAAGGGTTCTTTTTTTAGGGGGGAGTAAACTGGCATTCCAATTTGTTCCTTAAGAAATTACTAGTGAGGGACTCATGGAGGAGGGTTAATCGGAAAACTTTTGGCGTAGGTAAAACAATGGGGGGATTGCAAGAACCTTTTATTTGGGGCCCCCATGAAACGAAATTTTTTAAGGGTTTTTGAGCGATGTTCACGTGTAGGCAACGAAATCTAAATGTCCCCCAAACCTCAAAGGCTTTACACCCACTTCCCATTCCTCATGGCCGTGGGGAGAATTTCAATGGGCTTCGGTTAGGATTACCCAGGTTAACATAGTGGGGATTCTATTTTTGTATTGTTGATAGTTCTCTAAAAGGCACCATTTTTATTCCTTGTCACAAAAAAGGATGACTTGTAATAAATTTCTAATTTTTTCTTTTAGGGAATTGTGGCGATTGCATGGTAGCCTAGAACAAATGAACAGATAGGGATGCAAAATTTTAAGTACTTTTTGGAAACCTTGTGGGGTAAGTTAGGAACTAATTTTTGTTTTTTTACAAAATTGTCACCACAGCTGACGGGGCAAACAAAAAGGGGGAGGAATCGAACTTTATCTACTTTGTTGAGGGCTTAAATTTAAAAAAAGAATATTAAGAGTTAGGAGGATTGTTTCCCCGCATTTTGAATTTGCTTATAACGTACAGGCATTCTGCTACAAAAATTTCTCCTTTTAAAATTGTGGGGTTTTTAAAAAATCCCTAACTCCTTTGGATTTACCACCTTTGCCTTTTTGGTATGTTAATTTTAGAGGCAACAAAAAAGGCCAATTTTTAAAAACAATCACGGAAGGCAATTTTAAACAATAAGCGACAACAAGCATTTGGGGAAAAAAAGCCAACAAGGGCGTCGAAAAAAGTTTTTTAAAAAAAAACCTGGGATTGGGTTTGGGTCACATCGAAAAAAGGGGGTTTCCTGTGCAGCATGATCTAAAAACTTATTTCCAAAGGGCATGGACCATTTCAATTTCTTTGGGCCATCAACGCAAGATACAAGATAGATTTCCCTTTGGTGATACAAGTAAAGTCCCATTTTTAAAGTTAGATCTAGTCCTTTTGATGTAGGTGACGATTTGAGGACAAAAACCTTTCAAGAGAGGGAAAAGAAGAATCCTGATGAGAGTCAAGCCGAAGAAAGGAAAGTGGACCCCTTTAAGTGGGCCCCCCTGGCCCATCACAAGAAGTCAGGGGAAAAAGACCAAGGAAGCCTTAAAGGGTTGATAAAGGGGTCCAGAAGCCCCGGAAAAAATTGGCAATCATGAAATTGGAAAAGGTTGGAACAACCAAAAAAAGACCCTTTCCTTTTAAATCCCCAATAGACACGGGTTTTAAGAGGGCATGACTTTCAAGGCACGGCCGTGTAGGAATTCCAAGATTGCAAATCATACCAGCCACACAAAGGGTAAAAGGGAGGCCGTGTAAGGGAAAAAGAATGGGATAGAAAAATACATGGCCAAAATACATGGCATTTAAACCCCCCGCCACCCGCTTTTCGTTTCTTTTTTTAAACCCCCAAATTATTAAGCTACGTCTTTTGGACTTGTTTTTTTTTTTTTTTTTTTACGAAATTTTAACCCTAGTAAAAAAACTCCCGGGGGTTTTGAACAAAATAAAATTTACATCTTTAACATTAAAAAAACTTTTGAAGGGGCCCTCCTTGGGTTTTTCCAAAACAACTAGAAAATTATGGATTTTATTTCCGGGGCGTTCAACCCCACTTACCCCAATCTCTTTCATCCCGATTGTGGGGTCTTCACATTATACCAAGGTTTTTTTTTCGCTTTTTGACCGGGTCGCGGGTTTCCACTTTTGGTGTTTGGGCGTCTTAGGGAACGAAAATTTTGAAGTATTGGTATTTTGGGTTCTAAGGGTTGGGGTGGTTTTGTATTTTGGAAGGGCAAAAAAGAAGTGGTTATTTTGGGGAAAACCCCAATTCAGGGCCCCCGAACAAAACCATACACAATCTTTTTAACCTAAATGGAGAAATCACCCAAAAATTTTTTTTGGATAAAAATAGTAATATCAGAAGGCAATTTTGAACCTCCCACCAAGTTTTCAGAGGCCCAATGGGCCAATTCCAAACCCACCCCTTAAAACCCCCCACAAATCATTAAGGATTTAGAAAAACAGACAGAAGTCCTTTGATTTATTCTTTAAAAAAACAAGACTGGCTCTAAAGGAAACATGAGGCATTAATATACAATTTAAAACCCCGGTCGGTAGATAGCTAAGCTTTTTCAAAGAGATCTCAAAATTTTACTACCGGGAAAACACGGAAAACCAAACCCAAGAAACTGTTAAAGCTGTCAAATTAAAAGTGAAAAAAACTACAAAACCCAAAGGTTCAAGGAAAAGATCGGGTGACTGAACCGCAAAAGAACAATGTTTTTTCAAAAAAGGGGAAAGCATTCAAAAAATCACCTAAAGAAAAAATCATCAACTCCATTAACCCGAAACAACCCCAAATTTTCCCTTTAAATCCAGCACACTCAAGAAGGACAAACAATAGCATGTGGAAATTTTTTAGAGATATTAAAGCAATTGATATCAACCTTCCCCGGGTTGAGGCATATCAAAAAAGCCCCGTAGCAAAATTTTGAAGATGCCATTGAAAAAAAGGGAAGCTTGAATTCTCCACTGTACTTAGGAGGAGAATGCCAAAGGGTAATACAAACAAACTCCCAAAGAATTTAAAAGATCCGGAGTTTTACCATCCCTTTGCCTAAAGGGGGAATTTATCTGAAAAGGGGCCCTTTGGCGTTTTGGGGACCAGCATAATTTGATCCATACAAATTTTCCAGAAATTGGGGTATTGGAGAGCCAAACCAACCAAAATGAGTCTTCAGTTAGCCGATCGTTTAGTAAAATTTTCCGGGATGAGTATTGAAGATTTTTAGTGAAGGTGCAGGATTTTATTTTCCCCGGCATTTTGTTGCTTGACATGGAAGCAGATGTGGAGGTCCCCTTTAAATTTTGGGGGGAAGCCATTTTTGGCTACTGCTAGAGCCAAAAAAGATTTTTGGGGATGGAATTAGTGTTGAGAAGGGAAATGGGTCAAGTGAAAATGCCTGACGTCCTTAGACAACCTACACCAATGATCATGCTATGCAATTGACTACCCGATTTCGCATTTTTCAGATTCATTGCAAAAAGTTGAGGGTGATGCTTTGGAATCGTTTTGAGAATGGGGAGAAAGAGAACCTGAAAATAGGCGATTAGAGAGTTGTAATCAGCTTAAAAAACCCGATTAAAAAGAAAAAGAAGTTTTAAAGGGTATAAATAGACAACCCTTCAAACAAACCTTAAATTGAGGAACCACCTGGCTAGAATTAAAAAACTCCCAACTTCCTCAAATGCTTTTTAGAAGAAGTTTTCTAAACTTCCAGTCAAAATTACGCCCAATCGGGATCGGATAAACGGGAAAAGGGTTTTTTTGCATGCCGGGGCAACAAAAGAAAGAAAATTGCAGGGAAAAATTGCAGATAAAAGGGGATTAGCCCATTTTTTTGTCACACAAAATTTTTTATGGAAGTTTTTTGTAAACCCAGGGGACAATCGCAGCCCGACTTAATCAAATATGAGAGATGTTGAAAAAAAGGAAGTCATCAAATTGCTTGATGCGGGAAGACTACCCGATTTCTGTAGCCATGGTGACCCCATTCAAGTAACCGAAAAAGGCAGTATGAAGGGGGTACCAAAATGAAAAAAATAAACCATCCCGATGAAAACCGTCACTAAAAGGAGATTTTTGTATAGATTACCGCAAGCTAAAGATGCAACTCAAAAGGGACATTTCCTTTCCTTTTGTGGACCAAATGCTTAAAAGGTTAGCTGGACATGCATATTACTGTTCCTCGAGGGGATGTCTGGAAAATTTTCAATTCCTATCGAAACCCAAGACTGGGAAAAACACTTTCACAGCCCTTTTGGAACCTTCGCTTATAAACGCATCCTTTTTCGATTAGCAACCTCCAGCCCCCTTTTCACGATGCAGTGCTATTTTTGAGGGTATGGTAGGAGACAAGATGGAAGTAACAGGATGTTTTTTTTTGTTTTCGAGAATTTTTTTGATGAGTTCTACACCATCTTGATTAGTGTTGCAACATGAAGATACTAACCGGGGTCCAAATTTTTTTTTTGGAAAGTGTCTTTTTAAAGGCAAAAAAAGGATTTTTTTGGGGTTATAAAATCTCCAAAAAAGGGCATTTTCAAGGTGAAACCAAAAGGTTTAACTTTACTTGGGGCAAAACAGTTTTGGAAAAAAAGGGGGAACGAACCTCATTCCATCCCCATTTGGGCTCCACCAGTCATTACATCAAGCTAACGACGTTTAAACAATAGCGTTCTTGGGAGGCAACCCTTTGTTGCTTAAGTAAGTTTTCTTCTTTACCTTTTTACTTTTTTTTATCACCCTTGTTTTTGGAGTAACTTTTTGCGGGACAGCAAGCTAAGGGGGGGCTAACCAATTTTGGAAACTATAAAAACCCCTTTAAATAAGCTTTTTTTTAAGCTCTAATTGGGAAAATTCGGGATGGGAGACCTTTTTTCAAGGGAGTGCAAGATAAAGTGAACGGTAGTACTTTGATTTGCACAACCGGTCACTTGGGTACCTTTCCCACACATGCCAGAGGGTGTCTAAATTGCTTTGCAATAAAAAAGGGGAATACGTCATGGTGTGGCCTCCCGTATTTTAAAAAATGCTCTTGTGTACATATCAGGAACACAAAAAGGGTAAAACGCTGTGTACCTGGTCGTGTATCGACCCATAAAGGGCACAATTTGATACACAAAAAGGGTACAAAAACCTCGTGTACCTAGTCAGTATCGCCCCACAGAACCCCCCCTTTATATACACAACAAGAACACGTTGTGTACCGGGTCTGTATTTGACTCCAGAATGCTCCCCATATACACGAAAAAGGACACGCTCGGTATCTAACTCACAGAATCTCTCCCACGATACACGAACAAGGTAACCTCGGTACCGGGGGTCGTGTATCAACCCCACAAAAAGGGAAATCCAAAGTACACGACCAAAAACATCACCTGTACTTGTCGGTACAATTTTTTCTGCTCTACTAAAAAGGAAACTCCTCACTTCACTCTGGATTTACAAAACCCCATTCTCCATTCGAGTATTCGACCCCACTCATACCACTCTACCCTCCATATTTGGGGGTTGTTCTTTCCATACCAAAAATTTCTTTCCTTTTCAAGGACTCAAGGTAAGTAAGTTTTCCCTTCTTTTTCTTCAATACTTTTGCAATACGATTTTCTCGGTTTTTTTTTTTTCACACCAAAACATCTTGCATCTATGAGATGGAGATGATATTCGCAGTTTGGAAATCATTGTTTAAATCTGTAGAATTTTGAAATCACGTGAATGCATGTAGATTTATTCATAGTGGCTCCAAAAAGTGAATCAACATTAGGGTTTGAACAAAATATTTTGGGGCTTTGATTTTGAGGTTTCTTTAAAATGTGTTTATTTTCTTTCCCGTCTTCTTTTAGAAACCAATTTGAGGCCCTTTTTTTTTTTTTGATCACAAACATCGCATAGCTTTTTAGAACAGATTTAACTTTATCGTTTAAGGATGCTTTGTGTGTTTTTTAGTTTTAATTTTTGCCTTAGAAGGTAGATTGATAAAATTTCAAAACCACAAGACCTGATTTTGGGAGTTTCCTATGGTAAATTTTTGCATGTATAGATGGGTAGATACACAACGGTACACAATCGGTACTTTGGGGTTTTTATCCAACCGTGCATCTTCCCCTTGTTTCAGAAACCCAATGCAATCCATCACTTTTTTTTTTGAATTGACGACCCTAAATAAAATTTTCAGACCATTTTAAATTTTTGAAAATAAAAACATTTTGGGGGCAATGACTCAAACTAAGTGTGGGGGAAAGGGGGGACTAAAAAATTTGATAAGGGGGTTTTGCTAATTGAGACATTCAAAAATTTCCCCTAATTTTTTTTTTTCTCTTTTTTCTGGGGTAATCAATTTTGAAATCATGATTGCAAAAACATATATTTTTGCATTTAGTGAATGAATTCCTCTAAAAGAGTATTCGCATGTCACCTTTGTTTCTTTTGGGAAAATTGAAAACTTAGTCAAAGTTTTTAGGGAAAATCGTTGTGAAAATCAAAGATTGAAGCCATTTAATCTTTCATGAAAGGGGAAATGAAATATTTTCTTGGTGATCCTCTTGAAACCTTTTTAAAAAAAAATTTTAAAAAAGCATGTTTTTACTTGAAAAATAAAGGATGGTTTTTGTATGGGGGAGGCTTTGGGCCCTCAGAAGAGCGAAATTTTACTCCGCACTAACATCAAAATAAAAGTTAAAGGGAATAGGGTTTCGAGGGGTTTCCTTTAAAACCTGTCACCTAAGGGCCCCTCTTGCTTGGGATCGGCCGACCGAGGGAAAATTTCCCTAATAAAATGAAATACCATAAAGGGAAAAGTTGAAGGGTCTGTAACCAGTAATTAAGTCCATAGGAACCCCCAATTGAGGGGGAAAAAATTTGTTTAAAATGGGGGACGAGCCAGGATTATCGGGGAAAACCGTTATATGGGTTTTCAAGACCAAAAACCAAAAAAAAAAAAAAGAAAAGAAAAAAAGGGGGTAAACCAGGGGAAACCCTTACAAAGAAAAAATCTTTTTAAAACTTCCTTCATGTGGGGAAGTTTTTGGGTTTTTTTTAAAGGAAGTTTTTGGCTTTCTTATGATTTTTCATGCCCTTAAAATTTTTCTTAGATTCATAGACCCGGGAAATATGAATTTATGCAAAAAAATCATATTAGTTAATTGAAAATTTGCTCTTATGATTAGATTTAATGCAATTAATGAGATTTGATTGTTCTTCTAAGGAAGGGAAAAAAGAGTCCCCCCCTTTTGTTTAATCGATTATTTTGATGCGAATTCATGTCTTTAAAGCAATTCTAGGGGTTTCTATTTAAATAAGGGAAAAGATCCTATTTGATAAACCTAGGGTTAAATAGGTTAAAAATACTTGAGGGGGTAGTTTTAAATTTACTAGAGAAAATTTGACAGTATAAGAAGTCAAATTTCGCCAATCTTCATAAATCTAATGAATTACATATAGAGAAGGATAAAAAAGATCTAGGTTTCTTTTGTTAATTGAAAAAACTTAGAACCATTGTTTTTTTAGTGAGTTAAATTTGTTTTAAATTAGGGTAATTAATTTCAACCAACAATTTAAGGGCGGTTTGATAATAGGGAAAGGAGTTAGTACTAGGGAATTGGGGGAAACTTTGAGGGACGACCTTGTGCTTACTTTCCCATATTACGCTAAGAAAGGGGCGCTTTCCCAAACTTCGTATTTAAAATTAAAAACAAGAATTCAATTTTTTAAAAACTCATTGGAAACGATCAGTAGCAATGAAGCTGAAGTTTTCCCCATAAATCCCCTTTTGGAAACGGGCTAGCCCGTGGATGCTCCGGGGCATCTTTGGGGTTTTTTGAGGTTTTAGCCAATCTCGGTTTTGCCTTCTCTTTCTCATCATCAAACAGTTTTTCATCCACTCCTACAACAAAACTAATGAAAACCCGGGATTCCATACAAAACGTGCACTTTTTCAAGTTGACATATTTGCAGATGTTGTACATGATCACAAAAGCCCTTATTGTATATCAAGATTCATCAAAATAAACAAAAAAAAAAGTTTACTGGGAAAATGGACGAAATAAAAGATTCATTAACTCATGAAGGTATTAGGTCCCATTATTTAAACCCCAAAAAAGGATTACCATCCATTATAAAAACCATGTTTGGTTTTAAAGGCAGTTTTCAACTCATCACCCTCTTTCATACGAATTTGGTAAAAAACCTTTTTTTAAGGTCAATTTTTGAAAACAAGCATGCACCATACAACTCATAAACATGTCTTTCTAATCTAGGAAGGGGGATGTCTATACTTAACTGTGATTTTGTTTTTTCCCCCTTTGCAATCCATGCACATATGCCCCGTCCCATCCTTTTTGGGCACAAAAGATCACTGGAATTTGAGGGGGGGGCTTAGTCTTCCACACGAACCCTTTTTCCTTTAACCCACCCTAATGGGGAATAAAAACCCAAACAAGAACTATCATTAGGACAAGAGTCAAAGGAATTCGAATCTTGGCGATGAGGGCCAATTTTGATTTAAATTTACCCCGACTTATTTGTTTACAAACCCTTCTTTTCTCTTATTCATGCATTATATATTCCAACAGGGCATACTTACCATGTTTTAAAAAGGGTGATGGACAAACTCACTAAGATAAAATTTGGGGGTTTTCCCATGGATCGACCAAAACCGGTTTAATAAGCTGGGCTGACGAATCCTGGGGAAGAGTTTAGATGATGAAGGTTATTTTTTTGAAAATTTATTTCTTTGGACTTTTTATGTTGTTTTTAATTTTGGGACACTTTCATTTTTTTTGTAATTCTATTTAGGATCGGCCACCCTAAAAGTGGCATAGTTGTAATTTTGTGCATTTTCAAACCCCTAAAGGGGAAAGTAAAAAATACTTGTTTAAAAGTAGGGTTTGAGGAGGCTATTTTTTTCAGATTTGAACATACACTTTACGTGGGGGAATTAGGGTTCTTCCTAATTCTTTTTTCTTATCAATTTAAATCCCAAGAGTTAGAATTGGGGGGGTGAGGAAACGGGGGAAAATTGTGAGTTATATTTTAGTGATTTCATTTTCTGGGGTTTGGTTTTGGAAGTTTTTTTGGATAGATTTTGTTTTTGATTTGAATCAAATTATCTTTGCACAATTGATTGGTTTTTAGCCTTGTTAATACCATCAATTTGTCTTTTATCTTGTGGCGTGGAAATTTCTTTGTTGTGAGGAGGATATAGTTTGAATTTGTTTTATTGTTGATTGGGATTTTCTTGGAAATTTTAAATTGGTTGATTGATTCAATTGAGGATTATCATCTTTATGGATTTCATCTCCTTGATTTTATCATTTGATTCATCATCCAAACAATTAAGGTTCACAAAAATTTTCTAAGCACTCTCCTCGTAACATAAAAACCCCCGCCACCCCCAGGGGAGGGCCCCTTTCTAAGTCAACATCCTCATACTCCTATGATGGTGCCCTCCTCCTCCCTTAAAAAACTCAAACTCTCTAAAAATCCCCACAAACCTTTGAAAATTTTAAAAAACCCCTTTTTGATTTGGAAAAGGGGAAATGGCAATGTGCCAAAATCCCTAACACCAAAAAAAACTTTATATCTCTGGGGCCCGGGGGAAAGGGGGCTTTAGTGTCAGTCTTTCCCTTAGGTGCACCAATTTGGATTCTTGGGCCCCAAAATCCCTCCTTAGGGTTTTTGAATCGGGGGAGTTTCTCTTTCATGTAACTTCCAGGGAGTTTTGGAATCAAACCCCGGCCCCTCCTTTGCTCACCCCTTTATAGTTTAGCTGGCACCCCTACTTTTAATAGCTCAATGTAGTAACTTTTTTTCCATACCCTAAGTAATGGTGAATATCCACTAAAATCAGCTATCCCCCCAAAATTCAATCCATTGATGAATCTAGCCATAGTGGCCTTTTTTCCTTTCCTCCTCAATTTTTTGGCCCTAATCATGGGCTATCTCCCCAATTTTTTTTGTAATAATCCTCTACACTATTCCCCCCTTTGAGTAAACCCCTTTTTGGACTTTCCAAAGTAATTTCCCTATGATAGTGACTAGGAAAAAAACGCTTCCCCCCATATCATTTTCATCTCCCCCAAGTCTAACAGGGTCGGGCCCCCAAACCTACCCTATTACACACCAACTAATCCCACCAAAAAACACGGTGTAATTTTTTAAAACCCCCTACTGTACTAATTTTTTCTTTTTTTTTCCCCCCAATGTAGTTTATGACATTCAAACCATGATCCATCTTCCTCTCCTATTCTAAATACAATTTTGGGTCATTCTTTTTCCCCGAAAAGTTGGGATTTTCCCAATTTTAAATACTTTCCCCAAATTACTAAAAACCCCGGCCTCTGGATACCCTTTCCCCCATCCCTTACGTGTTGGGGAATCCTCCCCAAAAATTTGATTCCTCTTCTTCATCTATCCTAACCCCTTCCCCATTCTGTCAAAACCCCTTCCTCGCCTGATAGTGGTTTTCTGCTAAACGGTTCCCAAATTTCCCTTTTCCCTCATATCCATCCTATCATGGACTACTCTAGTTCCCCCCATTAGGATCCTCTTCATCTCCCCCCTCAAATTTCCCCAAACATCACCCCCACTTTTTTTCCCCCCTTAATGTTCTATTTCCCCACATAATTCTAAATAATTTGTAGTAAGTTAAAGAACCCCAATCACAAGAAATATATAAGAAAGTTCCTCACACTCACTTGTGTATTGCTCACAAATGAAATGCTCACAATTTTCCCCTTTTGTATATCTCTCTTGAAAACGTGTTTTTCACTTTTGGGAAAAGGGAAAGGCCCTTTGGGAATTGAGGTTTTCTTTTGAATTTGTGGTTTATTTTCATGGATTATATGAAATTTAGGGTTTTAAATTAGAAGAGATTATCATTGTGGTATTAAAATTATATCTTTGGCATTTGGAATTCTTTATATCTTCTTTAAGTGTTCACGTAAATTTTGCCCTTGTGGATCCGGTTTTACCTTGACTTGAGATTTTTTTTTTTCTTAAGTCTTTTAATTGTGCTTCTAAGTGGAATTAGGCACATCGGGCTTGCTGTGGGGAAAAAACTCTCTACTGCATTTGATCTATCAGATTTGAGGACAAATTTTTTTTTTGAGGCCTGTGGGGATGATGGGAATCAAAATCCAACAAAACCAAATTAATAGGGTAAGACCCAAAAGGATTTAAAAATCTTGGCGATGAGGGCCCTTTTTGAGGAAATCGACACAAGAATTATTTTTTTACTAACCTCTTTTCTCTTATTCATGTATTGTATTTTCCCAAAACAGGCACACTTATCATACTTTACAAGGCAATGGACAAACTCACAAAGACTTAGCTTGTGGGTTACCCAGGGAAAGGGCCCGGGAAATTGGCGATGAGCGGGGCCCAAACAAACCCAAATGGAAGGCTAGCATGATGAAGACTATTTTTATTTGAAAATTATTTCTTGGGAAAATTTTAGGCCCCGGTCCCCTTTTAAAAGTGGCAAAATTTGGTAATTTTGGGGAAATTTTTAAAAACCTTAAAGGGAGCAAGTAAAAATAGGGTTTAAAAGTAAGGTTTTGGGGGAGGTTACCCAAAAATTTTCGGGAAAAATAGAAAAAACTTCACGGTGAGGTTGGGGTTTTTCCCCTTTAAAATCCAAATTGCTCTTATCAATTTCAATACCAAGAATTGAAATTTTTGGCGAGTTACAACAAAGAGAAATTGTGAGTAATATAATTCCTTTTAGTTGTGTTTCCCTTTAAATCACTAGTGATTTTTAAAATCTAGGGGTTGATTAGAATTGTTCTTAGGCGGGATTTTGATTTCAATTGTAATCATTTTATCGTGTTATAAGTTTTTAAAAATCGGTTTTGACATTATTTTAAAACCATCAACTTTGCTTCATTTAAACCATGGATCACTTTGTTGGGAAAAGGGGATCTTGGATTGGTTCTTGTTGTTTTGTTGAATTCCCCGTGGCATTCAAGTTTTTTATTAGTGTTGTTTTTAAAAATTTGATCATTGTGGATGATTAATTTGTAAGTTTAAAAGCATTCGGATCTACTTACACTCCAATAGGAATCCGTAATTTCTAGTAGTTTTTTAAACCCAAATTGGATAGTCATTTGAGGTTTATAAATTGCTCCAATTGTTTTGTGCTTAATCTTGATTTTAGGCACATCATCTTTTTTTAAACAGAGGGATCTTTTTATTGGAATTAAGATTGATCACCCCTATTGTTTAAGAATTGGTTCATAAATATTAGAGAATTGACACCATTTGGAAGTAGTTTTTTTGATATTGTTTGATTGTTTTTAAAATTGGTTTTGCATGTGCTTAATCTTGTTTTTTAGGCACATCTCTTTTGGTATCAGAGCTTATCATATTTGGGAATTAAGATTGATATGCCATTGTTTGAAGGATTGGTCCATAAATATTGGGGAATTTGCGAAATTGTTGAAAAATTTTGATGGCATTGTTTGATTGTCTTTCAAATTGGTTTACATGTGCTTAAACTTAGTTTTAGGCACATCACATAGTTGTAATTTTCTAGTCTTTTTAAACCCCTAAAGGGAGCAAGTATAAATACTTGCTTAAGTAGGGTTTTGGGGGGAGAATACACTTTACCATTACTACAAATTTTTGTGAGAGATTGGGGTTTTTTGTCCCAAGATTTCATAGGACTCTTATCAATTTCAATCCAATTGGAATTGTGGCAAGTTTGCAACCTAGTGAATTGTGGAGTAATTTTCAATTCCTTAAGTTGATTCCTTTTCATAATAGTGTGTCATATCTAGTGTTGATTAAGGTGGTTTTCTTGTTTTGATTTTTAGCGTCAAGTAAAGGTCCAATTCCTTTTCATATATTGTTATCAATTTGATTATATTTGTATCTTTATATTGCCTTATATTTATCTTTCATTATTTGCATGGAGTTCCTTTTTTGAAGAGGAGTTCACGGTCATTTTGTGTGTTAGTGATTGGGATCTCATTGGTTATTTTTGTTAAGTACTTAATTCATTAGAGCAGCATCATCATTTTGGTTTTAATCTTCATTGATTTTGCAAATTGGATCACAATCAATTTTAGGTTCAAGTCTAATTGGAGGAAGATTGATTCGGTTTTTGGCTTTGGTTGTGGAGTTGTTAAGTATTGTTTGATTGCATATGCTTAGAGTTGGTTTTAAGCACATTAAGTTGGCAATGTGTGTGTTTGGATTTTTCCTACAACTTATGAAATTGAATAAATTGTTGAACCATTTGAATAATATTGGGTTTAATTTCAAAGTTGTTGGCTGCAATTGTAGGCTTAACTACACTTGAATTAACCCTAACAAGTGGTGGTCCTACGTAGTCAAACATCATTATCTCATCTTGATCAATGGTTATGTTGATTGATTGGTTATCGTTCGAATCTTGAGCTAAAACTTGATATCTTTAAGTTACAATGCAATATCCCATAGGCATAAACATAGAAGAAAATCAGAAATTATGAAGAATAGAGATTAATGAAAAGTAAGCAATAAAAGAAATTTTGATTAGATTAACAAGTATAGGTGTTCCTTATATCCTAATCCCTATCAACAGTGCCAAAAACTTGGTATCGATCTATCCTACTGCCTTAGAGCTGATAGGCAAGATCAACCCAAAACAATAATTCAAAAATCTAATCCCCAAACCAATTAGGAAATCTTTAAGTCCACATTAGAAAATGTCAAAATAAATCTTAAGTTTGGAAAACATAAATTGAAACCTAATTGAATCCAAATCCCTAAAAGAGCATATTTACCTTAGCAACAATTTATAAATTGCATGATTTAATGAGAAGTAGTCTCAATTAATTAAACAAACAAAATAATGCAGTCGGTGGAAATTAAATTTCATTATAGTATCTTTACTAGGTGTGAAATATAAGAGGATAAAAATGCCAATTGACACACCCAATTAACTTAAGTAAACACCACATTAAAGAAATTGAAAAATACCTTAATCATAACTTAATTACCTCTCACTGGTTGACTAATGGACAAAGAAATTATGGGCATAAGACAACCCTATTACACTACTAACCAAATCCAATGGGGGAGAGATTAACAACACAATTGATCAAAGGGTTCTTAGGTTGACAACTATATCTTAGGGCATAGATATGACACTACATATGACCAAAATTCAAATGGAATGGATCAATTACCATAAATAGCAAATGAATTAACCTAAAACATTCCCCTAACCAACAAACAAAAATAATAACCAACTCACTCAATTAACAATGTGTTTAAGCTACAACTTAAGCTACCTAAATCCCTCTTTTCTTACCTCATTTGCACATGTAGCTCTTACTTCCTTACCCTTCTAATTTTTCTCTTAAAACAAGAAACAATACATTCTTAAAATAATTAAGAAAAACCACCAAAAACTAGCCACCATCCTAACTCTCACACCACCACCACCAAGATGCTAAACACACCATCAACAACAATCAAAGTTATGACTACATGTGTCACGCCTCAAAGGGAGGCTGGAAGTTTCCACTAAAAATAATCATGGCACATGTTCACCCGTTACATAATAATCGTCTTATTCATTTTCTAGATGCTTATACACATGTATTTTTCGATTACTTCGTTTCTTAAATTTATTTAGTAACATATTTCATATAATTTGAAATTCTACACTCGCTATCATTTTCCTTTGCATAAGATTATTCTTTCCAATTGTTTTAATTATCTATTTGTCATTGTTTGTTATACTTATCAAATGGATCTCATGTCTTCCTCATCTTTCTATTTTTTTAAAGCCTATTATTAATTCTCATAAGTTTTTTGTTATCATAAATTATTAAAATAATATTAATGTATCACGATGATTTAAATTTTTCATCATAAATTCCTCAAAATTTTTAGTATTGCAAAATTGTCATTCTCGCTACCCGGACCTGAAAGTGTTTATTATTCTACGTATTTTCTTTCATTATTGTAGTCTTTTCAAAATTTTTAGGACATCAAACTCTCCCCCCTTCAAGTTTCATCCTCAAAACTTTACCATAATCGTCTCTTTTACTTTTATACCTTTTTATTAAATTCTCAAATTTTCATGTTTTGAACTCAAGCTCATCATTTTATATACAACCTCATATACGTAAATGAGATTGCTAAGTTTGGGGGTTCATATATTTATGTAATTTAGCTTATTTAGCGGATTATGTTTTATACTTTATTCTTTATTGTTTTAGTTGAGGTCGTAATGTTATTCTGACGCTATGATTTCATATATTAATACAGTTTATCAAGGTGCCAATAATAAAGGGTATTTCAAATTTGGATTCTGACAACACAAAAGTGGTGTCATATTTTCCCTGAAGTATTCATCTACGAACTATGGAACTTCACATCATTCTGTGAAGTTTTCTTTATGGTGGTCTTTCTATTATGGGGCCTATCAATAAGGAGTTGTTCTAGTATTCCTTTCTATGCTACATAAATTCGTTCTTGGGTCCTGTGTGGGCCTCATCTACTTCCCAGAGTGTTGTTACACCCAATGGTAGTGTCATCCTCAAAGCTTGATGGCTATAACTCATTATTCATTACATTTTATAATATCCTCTACGTGGTTTCGAATGAGGATATAGAATTTATGGGCTAGTGTACTTTGAGTGATGTGCTTAGTAATCTAATTGCAAGAACACTAAGACAATTGTGTGAACACTAAGACAATAATGCAATATGTGATGAGGATCAAATGCAATTGTATAATATGTAAAGGATAACAATAAAAATGAACCGAATTCCACTCTAATTGGAATTGAATCAAATTTGAAAATTGGAACCCTAATTCACGTGAAAGATTGAACAAAGTAACATAACCATTTACAACTAGATATGATGCACTAGAAAATAATTAGAAGCAACTTAAGAAGGATTGATTTGACTTACAATACTCCTTAAGCAAACTCACCACAATTTTAATTGAAATTGATAAGAGTTGTGTTTATGTGAAAAGGACTCTCCTCACGGCATGAATAGGCTAATTTTTCTCAAGTTCAAAAGTCCACTCTAAGAAATACTTGCTCCAATTAGAGTAAAAACAACAAAACCAAATTACAACAAAACCAACAAATGGCTAGTTCTCAAACAACATAAATACAATTACAAATAAGTCCTCAAATGGCCGGTTCTTCACTTCAATGCAGCACATGTGGACCGGTTAATGTAAGTCCAATGAATGGCCCACAATGATCCTTATTGGATTTTATTCGCCACCATGTAAAAACTGATAAATTTACCTATTACAATGTAAAGATAAATTATTATATTAGGTAAATAAGACAACATGTGAATATCTAGACTCATGTATCCAATTTGGTTTCCCCACTGTTGGAAACATAGGTTTGATTCCCATCATTAAGTAACTTATAACTAGAAGGAAACTCTAGGGTAATAATTACATATATGTATAGACTATCGTCTATGTCTTTTATGATTTTACTCATACGATCTACCTAGGTTCTACCCATCTCACTGCTTGGTAGGTTGATCCTATCTTTAACAACCTAGAGCTCTGATACCAAATTTTATGTCACGCCCCAAAGGGGGGCTTGGAAGTTTCCACTAAAAATTATCATGGTACGTGTGCACCCGTTACATAATAATCGTCTTATAAGCTAGATATTGTAAGACTCTAAATAATTAATTACATTTTGGCTAATCATAGTACATAAGGTTACATAATAAAATTTGAACTATCGATTCCATATCCCATGGTCAACCATGAACGTAGTGAATCGGTATCCCCTACCAACCAGTAAAATGGAATAAAATCATAAGTTTCATAACTTCCAATTTTACATTAGGGTCCTAAAATAACATTTCATCTAAATAGTCTATCTTTTGCAATTCTTACTTTATCGTCTTTGTCTTCTAAAAAAACTCTCGACACTTCACATCTTATCTCATCCTAAGCTTCGTAATCTCTACCTACAAAAGGGTCTGTGGTGAGGTGAGCACACTATGCCTCAGTTAATGGGAGGGTAATACTTTCAATGCTACACACGCACAAGCAATTTCAAATCAAGTTATCAAATCATATGCTATGCATGAACAATCACATGAATGCAGCATCTTACGCAGTCTTCTGGTAATCGACGTAAAGTCTAAGGTTTATGCGCCCTTGACCTTGGGTTGGGGATTCCAAAGCCACCATCAGTGTCCACGTCTTACATATAATTTCATTACTCTTATCACTTATTTATACTGTATCTTAGCTTTAATGATCTAGGCTCGGGTGCCTTAATACATCAAGCATTTACAACCTCAAGAGAATAGGCCGGACTTTGAACTATCAAGGCTCGAAATCCCCTAATCACTTAGTTTACACTTGGTGGGAACAATGATCCTCTAATCACTTCCAGCACGTCCTGTAGTAGTGATGGCCTTCACATTCATGTAATGTCTCGTGTAAATGCATGTTAAGTTTTAATTCGAGTCCACTCCTTAATTAATTGATTCGGGTGACCAAATAGTATACAGTTACAACCAATTCCATTTAAGGTAATAAGGTAAACTACCAAGCATTTAAAGACTACCACTCCAAAAACAGTCAATAGGAACCCAATGAAGTCCTATAAACAAATCTACTATGTCTCATATTCACATTACATAACAAGAAGAGATCATGCATTTCACATCATAGGTAAAGCAAGGAAACCAAACCAAGCGGATGGAAACAATCTAGCTATACACAAGATTTTAGTTTACTTGGCACTCTATGCCATTGACTTAAACGTTAAATCAACCCTTTGGGTTTGAACAATAGTTCTCATTTCTTGACACCTCTATGCCCTCTCACTTAGACGTTGAATCAATCACTAGGGTTTGATTTACGATTATCTTTTCGTGACCCTCTGTGTCATTTCCCCCTAAAAGGCTTAGTTTTATGCTTTCTTAAATGTCAAAAAGGGAGCCACAAGTGTATAGCCCTTCCAAACCCTTAAGTATCAATAATATGAAAACAGTATAACATATTTATGGGTTTAAAGCTTGTTCTTAACCAAAGGATGATCTGCAAAATGCTTTTTCTTTATGTACTCAAGAGAAGCAAGGGATTAACTTTTTCATTAAAAATAAGGGTCTTCACTATGATTTGTATAATTATATGCAAAAATGTTTTCTATAAATATAAAAGAAAATAATGTTGTCAAGTTTATTAATATCCAGAAGAGATTTTGATATTGTATAAAGAAATACAAAATCTATTCCATTATGCATCCCTCCCGATACTATAGTAGGAAAAGTTAGGTTTATATATTTTGGTTTAGTTTTAAGAAAAAATTTTTTGAATCGTATTTTAGGCTTTAGAATAGCATTGGCAAGATGGTCAAGTGCTTTTCTTAAGATAGTGAAATTTAACCCTTAGTTTTTTCTATCCTCAAAACATTAAAACAGTATTCCTTTATAACTTACTAATTAACCAATTTTTTGTAACTTCTTTTTTTTTTAACTCTTTTAAAACCCCACTATAAAAACTTAAAATTAATAAAATCACATCCAATTGCAACTACAACTAAGCAAGTGAATTCACATACATAGCATATCAACACATAACACAACATTGTAGCATATCATTAAGTTTCTCACTCACTTGTCAGGGTCATCATAGTTTTAACCAGAATTGAGTGATTCCAGTTTGGTAACCCCTTTACTTTCTTCTTGAAATCATTGTCCTTCTGCAATGCTTTCTCAACCAAGCCCTAGAAAGCAGTCTCCACTTGACTTTGGTAGTTTCTTAGTACCAAATATGTGTACTCTACTCACAATGCGTTTGATGGCAAGGTGTGAAGTCTCCTCTTTAAGAAACTTTGGGCAAACAAGATTCAAATGTTGAACACTTCTTCAATGTGATTTCGATATAAAGGTTCCAGAAAGGAATAAACCTTCCTAGGAATCATTGCTTCCAATACCTCAAGTTGTTGTGATCGACTGTCTCCTTTCCTTGTGTAGAAGTCGAGCAATAGAATGTCTTAAACCCTTGCTAAATCTAGAATTCCTTCTTCTATGTAGGCAAGACACCTTTGGAAAGGACAACAAAAGGGTCTTGAAATTAGGGTATTTGGCCAACAATGATCTTCCTCAACATTCCTTTGAACATTCCATTGTGAAATTCATTTCATCACAAATATCCCCCAGGCCAATCATCTTGGACATTGCTCAAATCTTTCCCCTTTAAACCCATCTACACCAACATAAACGCCCTCTCCTTTACATAAAACATCTTTGAACCTTCTATTTATCAATTTGTCTCTAATATCTTCCAATGAACTACTTATAGGATAACTCGTAGGATTGTAGTCACTAAAGGTTTTGTATCACCTTCTTTCTTCTCTCCTTTATTGACATCTCCACCTATAGGGTTTCCTGTCCTTCCTACTAGTTTTTTCGTCCTCACTTACACTTTCATCACCATACATACACTAGCCACTTTTTCTCATATACAAACACACACACTCCGCACCACCAAAACACACATGCTGCACTTTTCCCAAACCCCTCTTTTTCCTCTTCACCCCTTGCCTTTTTTTGTCTCTCTTTAAGTTTCTCCAAGAAATGGTGAAAACATCACCTATTGGAATCCCAAGCATTTTTCAACTAACCCATTGCACAATCACGCCCCTAAGGCACACCTACCAAAAAAACCCTTCAACACCATGATCACTATCATCAATCCCCATCAACTTTGCATTTGATTCTTGCCATCTTCAGCGGCAAATGATCTTTTTAAAAGGCCATACGACATTCATTCTTCCTAAAACTTGTACAATTTTTATTCATTCTCGTTGCTTCAACAGGTTTAAACTAACCTAAAAACGAAGAATTCATGTAAGGCAAATCCCGGGGCCAAATTTTGCTTAAACATATAACCAAAAACCCTCAAAACCCCCAACTACGTTTTCCCATGCCTTACTCCAACTTCACTTGCCCTTTTCCTTAAAACTTTATATTTCCCCTTGGGGTAATCCTTCAAGGGTGATGCTGGTGTTGATTGGGTTGGATGGTAGGGAGGGACTTTAAAGGATTCACTTGATCCCTATATCTCTCGTCCCTTATCTTTTATTTAAAATAAACATTCCCCCCAATAGATTGCTTCTTTTTGCAGCTGAAATTGCCCTTTCACCCCCTGGAAACTTCCTGTCCCCCTTTAGACACAAATTTTTTAGCTATGCTTCAACATTAAATTTAGCTTTTTTTGCCCCTTGACTTCCTCAAAGACTTCTTTCATTAATGTATGAATTTTTAAAGGAGTGAAAAAAAATGTAAGCCTAGGGGATCAAAAA
>JBBMOL010000495.1:160940-203456 GCA_037954665.1 Laguncularia racemosa | reverse complement strand
TGAGGAAACATGAGATCCATTTGATAAGTAAAAAAACAATGAAAAAATAAATATTTAAAAAAAATTAGAAAGAATAATCTTAAAACAAAGGAAAATGATAGCGATATTATGTACGCGTGCATAATATTAAAAATCAAAATAATTAAAAAAAAAAAATTTAAAATTTATAATATAATATAATATATATCTATAACTGTAAAAGAAAAAAAATTAAATCTACCGCAACATCCCATCCATCCAGTCTCACCTAGGGTCAGACAATAGCTACAGATGCGACAGACTCGAAGCCTTTTCGTCTCCATCCCATCCCTCTCCCTTTTTTTTTTTTTTTTCCTTTCTTTTTTTTTTCCTTCCCGGTAAAAGTCATTTTCCCACCCACACCCCCCCCCCCCCCCCCCCCCCCCCGGCCGCATTTCCCCTCGCCCCCCACTTTTTCCTTCTTCCTTTTCTTCTACTTATTTTTCCCCAATTTTCTACTTCCTCTTCTTTGGGTGGCCCCCTTTCCCTTTCCCAATCGAAAAGTAACCACCCACTTTTTTCCCCTTTCTTCTTTCCCCTTCCCCTTTACCTCTTCTCTTCTCTCACCCCTCTTAGACCAGATAGAACTCCCTCTCCCCATGTCCACACCATTCTCAAATCACAATCACCCAACCCAGTTCACCTAAGTTGGCCTCTTGTTTTTCCTTTTACACCCATGTGGCTTCATCTACTTCCACCGATGAGGACAAAGCAGGCGAGGTTTAAGGAGTTAGGAGTAACCTGCTATAAAGTCGCATCAAGGGTTGAAGTTTGAGTCTAAAAGGAGGCCAGCCGATAGTCTTAGTGATGGGAAAAATTCTGGCACTGTCAACCTCTTCAGAACCCAATTTGGATGATTGACCAAATTGCTCATATTTTATCTTATGTCTTTATTTCTAATAAACTTTGAGAATAATCTTACAGGTACAATTATATATCTCCATGGGATGCCAAAATGTCCTACAACTTTAGTTGGACACAGAACATTTTTCTGGGAAACAATGAAAGGCCCGCTGTGATTGTTCTCTATTCAGAGGCATTGGATCATGCAGATTTATGTTATTTTGTATCTTGTAAATGTTTATTGAACTATTTTGGTTGTATTTTGGTTTTAGGACACTTTTATTTCTTTGTAACTTTCATTTAGGGTTAGCCACCTTAAAAGTGGCAAACTTGTAATTTTGAGGACTTTTTAACCCTAGGAGTAGCAAGTATAAATACTTGCTTAAGAGAGGGTTTAAGGGAGCTTATTTTTGCAGAACATACACCTCTTTTCACGTGTGAATTAGGGTTCATACGTTGGTTCCAACTCTTATCAATTTCAATTCCAAGACTTGAAATTGTGGCGAGTGCAACATCTTGAAATTGTGAGTTATATCAATTTCATTTTGTTGTGATTTCTTTTCTTCTCTAGTGTGTTGTATCTAGGGTTGATTTGAGATAGTTCTTGGTCAGATTTACATCTTATTGTACACGAATTCTTGTGTTTAATTGAAGTACTTATCATTTGATTTGGGATCATCATTGAAAGTTACACTTGAAAACGTGATTTTCACCTTTGGGAAAGGAATCTTACTTTACGGTTTTCTTTGTCAAATTGAGGCTTAATTTGCGTGGATTATATGACATTAGAGTGTTATTAGAAGGCATTTTCTTTGGGGTATTCTGATTATATTATTAGTTGATTGAATTTCATCATTTCAACATTAGGGTTCATTTGAAAAGTGCCATTTTTGGATCCGATTTTGCTTAGACTTGAGATATCTTTTCTTAAGTCTTTTGGATGTGCTTTTAAGAGTGGTTAGGCACATCATCTTTTTGGTATCAGAGCTCTTGTTGAGAGAAGGGAATTGGTTGTATTCAATTTCATTGAAGTGATCAACAATTAGGGTTGATCAAGTGGAAAAAACGCAATTGTGTAGTTGTTGTTGTTGTTGTAGCTTAAGATTGCGAAATTGTTTTGGATTGGGATTTGATTTGCTGATTGTTGGAGTTGATTTGGGAAGGTTATTATATCACTTTGTGGACACTAATTCATGTGGAAGAGCAGAAGTACAAAGTGAAGTTACTTTAGCAAATTGTTTTGAAGTGTGAAACTTACCAATTGTTGCCGTGGAGTAGCTTGTGGCGTGTGGGGTTGTGAAGTTTGTTGTTTGAATTCCATTGTGTAATTCTGAAATTGTGAAGTTAAATTTGCAGATTACATTAAGTTTGGTTAGTAAGGAATTATTTTGAATTCAAATCATATGCAATTAAGTTGTGGGAGTTAATGATTGCTATTTGAATTTGAATTCATTGTTACCAATTGAGGAAGGCTTGCAATAAGTGAAGTTATTTGAAATTCAAATTATAAGTTGCTGCCTATAGTGGGAATTCGGAATTCATTTTGGAAAGCTACTTATTAATCTCTTGTCTTCATTATTTTCCGTGGAAGTTGAAGATTACTTGTATTCATTGTTCACTTTGTTGTTGCCGTGGAAGTATTACATATTAATTGTAGTTGTTGCTTGTGTGTTGCCGTGGATTAAACTTGTGGAAATTAATTTTGCTACACCATGTACTTGTGGCTTGTTGTGGAGGAGAGTATTACACGTGAGTTGCAATTATAAATTGTAACATTAAGTGGGTTTGTTGTTAGTCTTTTGTAGTTACTATTGTGTGGAGTTTAAGGAAGTATTGTAGTGGAAGTGTATATCCTTGAATCATATCATTTTGAGAAACAATATACAAGGATCTACAAATATGTCTAATGATAGTGTGAATGGGGAATTGGGTGAAGAAGCCAATAGCCAAGTTGGTGGAGGACATGTTCGTAATGTGGCAGGCAGAAGAACTTTGAAGGAACAACTTCAGGAGCTTACTACTATAGTTGCTACACTAGCAACTAGAGTTGACATGATGACTTTACCACAACCACCAGTGGTAAACCAACCAGCACCACCTCGAGTAGCTCCACAAAACCCTCATCGAAACAGAGTAGTGGAAGAAAGAGATGATAATTTTGGAGTCAACCTAAATCAGAATAGGGATTTCAGGTCACCTCGGGGTTTGGAATATGTGAAACTACAGATGCCATCCTATGATGGTAAGGGATCAGCAGATGAGTACCTGGACTGGGAGGATAAGGTCGAAGGTCTTTTCGAATGTTATGAGATTGACGATAGTACTAGGGTCAGATTGGCTGTAGTTGAATTTGTAGGGTATGCTGCACTTTGGTGGAAGAATCTGATCATCAATAGGCGTCGGGATGGAGAGGCTGAGGTTCAGACCTGGAGGGATATGAAGAGTATGTTAAGGAAAAGGTTCATTCCTGAGCACTACAAACAGGAGCTGTTTATGCGACTGCAAACCTTGAGGCAGGGGGGCAAAACAGTAGATGATTATGTGCAAGAATTTGAGACCCTTATGATTAGGTGTGGGTCTGTTGAGCCTCCGGAACAAACTATAGCACGATTTGTCTCAGGTCTAAAATATGAGATAGCGTGTATTGTTGAGCTACAACGCTACACCACACTTGATGAGGCTATTCAGTTGGCCTTAAAAGTAGAGAGACAGAGGAGGTCCAATTTCTTTAGGGCTCCTAGTAGTAGGCCCAATACTACTAATAGACCCATCTCAGCCGACAGTCAATCAGGGGGAGTAAAGGCGGTTGGTGAGGGAGTCAAGACAGTGGACACTACTACCCTAACCATTATCAGAGAAAACTTACCCACTGGGAAGGGTAAAGAGGTCATGGCACCAGAAACGAGGCAGACTGTTCCCAGATCTACTAGTGGGAAAGCATGCCAGATTAAATGTTTTAAATGCATGGGATTTGGGCATATGGCTGCACAGTGTCCAAATAAGAGGGTGATGACTATTATGGAAGACATTGGAGAGGATACTGAGGACGACCATGAACAGATTGAGCCTACAGGTCTACCAACAGCATTGCAGGAATATTATGATGATCAGAATGCAAATGTGCCTGAGGAGCATACTGGAGGAAAATATCTATCCCTCAATGTATTACGCAGGATTTTGTCCACATCTCTTGATATCAATGATATTCAGAGGGAGAACATATTTCATACCTCTTGTAGAATCAGAGGTAACCTTTGTGTACTCATCATCGATAGTGGTAGTTGCACGAATGTTATATCTGCTGCACTAGTAGACAAATTACAACTGTCTACTATACCTCATCCTAGTCCTTATCATTTGCATTGGCTGGATAATAGAGGTAGTATGCATGTTACCCTTAGGGCAAAGGTTCCAGTGAGTGTCGGGCAGAACTATCATGATGAGATCCTTTGTGATATAGTTCCTATGCATGCATTCCATTTACTGTTGGGTCGGCCCTGGTTGTATGATCGACGGGTGATACATGATGGGTTTGAAAATACCTACATGTTCAGCATGGGCGAGACACGCATAATCCTATTACCAATGACTCCATCTGAGGTCTAGAGTTTTCAAATAGAGGTCAGGCAGCCGTCCACTACCATGGTTAGTCGGGGAAGCAGAACAACAGAGATCCTAGGGTTCAATTCCACAACTGGTCCTCTAGATTTGAGGGCAAATCTTTCAGAAGCCCGAGGAGATGATGGGAAACATTCTGGCACTGTCAACCTCTTCAGAACCCAATTTGGATGATTGACCAAATTGCTCATATTTTATCTTATGTCTTTATTTCTAATAAACTTTGAGAATAATCTTACAGGTACAATTATATATCTCCATGGGATGCCAAAATGTCCTACAACTTCAGTTGGACACTGAACATTTTTCTGGGAAACAATGAAAGGCCCGCTGTGATTGTTCTCTATTCCGAGGCATTGGATCATGAAGATTTATGTTATTTTGTATATTGTAAATGTTTATTGAACTATTTTGGTTTTAGGACACTTTTATTTCTTTGTAACTTTCATTTAGGGTTAGCCACCTTAAAAGTGGCAAACTTGTAATTTTGAGGACTTTTTAACCCTAGGAGTAGCAAGTATAAATACTTGCTTAAGAGAGGGTTTGAGGGAGCTTATTTTTTCAGAACATACACCTCTTTTCATGTGTGAATTAGGGTTCATACCTTGGTTCCAACTCTTATCAATTTCAATTCCAAGACTTGAAATTGTGGCGAGTGCAACATCTTGAAATTGTGAGTTATATCAATTTCATTTTGTTGTGATTTCTTTTCTTCTCTAATGTGTTGTATCTAAGGTTGATTTGAGATAGTTCTTGGTCAGATTTACATCTTATTGTACACGAATTCTTGTGTTTAATTGAAGTACTTATCATTTGATTTGGGATCATCATTGAAAGTTACACTTGAAAACGTGATTTTCACCATTGGGAAAGGAATCTTACTTTACGGTTTTCTTTGTCAAATTGAGGCTTAATTTGCGTGGATTATATGACATTAGAGTGTTATTAGAAGGCATTTTCTTTGGGGTATTATGATTATATTATTAGTTGATTGAATTTCATCATTTCAACATTAGGGTTCATTTGAAAAGTGCCATTTTTGGATCCGATTTTGCCTAGACTTGAGATATCTTTTCTTAAGTCTTTTGGATGTGCTTTTAAGAGTGGTTAGGCACATCACTTAGGAGTGTCACTGGTGATCGAAGGTAAATGAGTTGCCACCTCTGTTTTTGGCTAGAAAGTTTTTACAACTCAAGTGATTCCTTTAGTATCGACTAGCTTTGATGATTTCCTATTGTTTAGATGGTGGATTCATCTTCTGTCTATCTTTGATCCCTAGGCTTACATTTATTTTTCACTCCTTAAATTCATACATTAATGAAAGAAGTACTTTGAGGAAGTCAATGGGCAAGAACGTCTCAATTTAATGTTGAAGACATAGCTAAAACATGTTGTGTCTCAAGGGGACTAGGAAGATTCCAGAGGGCTGAAAGTGGCAATTTCAGCTGCAACAAGAAGCAATACTATTGGGAGGGTAATGTTATACTTTAATAGAGTATAAGGGACGAGAGATATAGGGATCAAGTGAATCCTTTGAAGTCCCTGCCTACCATCCAACCAATCTAACACCAGCATCATCCCTCGTGAAGGATTAGCTAAGGGAAATATAAAGTTTTAAGGAGAAGGCAAGTGAAGATTGGATGTAAGGCATGGGAAAACGTAGTTAAGGAGTATGAGGAGCTTTTGGCTTATATGTTTAAGCAAAAGTTGGCACCGGATTTGCCTTACATGAATTCTTCGTTTTTAGGTTAGTTTAAACCTGTCTGTAATGCAACTGAGAATGAATAAGAATTGTACAAGCTTAGGAAGAATAGAATGTCGTATGCGCCTTATATAGATCATTTGCCAGCTGATATGATGGCAAGAATCACAATGCATAAGTTGATGGGGCTATTGATGACTAGTGATCATGGTGTTGTAAGGGTTATATAGGTAGTGTGTGCCTTAGGGGCTGTGATTGTGCAATAGGTTAGCTTGAATAAATGCTTGTGGATTCACAATAGGTGATGATACACCATTTCTTGGAGAAGACTTAAAGAGAGACAAAGAAAGGCAATGGAGGTGAAGAGGAGAAGAGAAGGTTGTGAAGTGCAGCTATGTGTGTGTGGTGTGTGCGGAGTGTGTGTGTTTGTATATGAGAAGAGTGGCTAGTGTATGTATGGTGATGAAAGTGTAAGTGAGGACGAAAACTAGTAGGAAGGACAGGAAACCCTATAGGTGGAGATGTCAATAAAGGAGAGAAGAAAGAAGGTGATACAAAACCTTTAGTGACTACTAATCCTACGGGTTATCCTATAAGTAGTTCATTGGAAGATATTAGAGACAAATTGATAAATAGAAGGTTCAAAGATGTTTTATGTAAAGGAGAGGCGTTTATGTTGGTGTAGATGGTAAAGGGAATGATTTGAGCAATGTCCAAGATGATGGCCTGGGGGATATTTGTGATGAAATGAATTTCACAATGGAATGTTCAAAGGATGTTGAGGAAGATCATTGTTGGTCAAATACCCTAATGCAAGACCTTTAGTTGTCCTTTCCAAAGGTGTCTTGCCTACATAGAAGAAGGAATTCTAGATTTAGCAGTTGAAGACATTCTATTGCTCGACTTCTACACAAGGAAAGGAGACAGTCGATCACAACAACTTGAGGTATTGGAAGCAATGATTCCTAGGAAGGTCATTCCTTCTGGAACCTTATATCGAAATCACATTGAAGAAGTGTTCAACATTTTGAATCTTGTTTGCCCAAAGTTTCTTAAAGAGGAGACTTCACACCTTGCCATCAAACGCATAGTGAGTAGAGTACACATATTAGGTACTAAGAAACTACCAAAGTCAAGTGGAGATGCTGCTTTCTAGGGCTTGGTTGAGAAAGCATTGCAGAAGGACAATGATTTCAAGAAGAAAGTAAAGGGGTTACCAGCTGGAATCACTCAATTCTGGTTAAAACTATGATGACCCTAGACAAGTGAGTGAGAAACTTAATGATATGCTACAATGTTGTGTTATGTGTTGATATGCTATGTATGTGAATTCACTTGCTTAGTTGTAGTTGCAATTGGATGTGATTTTATTAATTTTAAGTTATATAGTGGGGTTAAATGAGTTAAAAAAAAAAGAAGTTACAAAGAAATTGGTAATTAGATAAGTTATAAAGGAATACTGTTTTAATGATTTAGAGGATAGAACAAACTAAGGGTTAAATATCACTATCTTAAGAATAGCACTTCGCACCATCTTGCCAATGCTATTACTATAAGCCTAATACTACGATTCAAAATTGTTTTCTTCAAACTAAACCAAAATATATAAACCTAACTTTTCCTACTATAGCTATCGGGTAGGTATGCATAACTGGAATAGATTATATGTATATCATTATATACACATATCAAAATCTACTTCTGGATATGTATATATACTTAGACAACATTATTTTCTTATTATATTTATAGAATTCATTTATGCATATAATTATACAAATCATAGATGAAGACCCTTATTTTCAATGAAATAGTTATATCCTCTTGCTTCTCTTGAGTACATGAAAGAAAAGCATTTAGCAGATCATCCTTTGGTTAAGAACAAGCTTTAAACCTATAAATATGTATATACTGTTATCATATATATATGATACTTAAGGATTTGGAAGGGACATATACACTTGTGGCTACCCTATGTGACATTTAAGAATGCATAAAACTAAGCCTTGTAGGGTGAAATGACACAGAGGTGTCACGAAATGATAATCGTAAATCAATCCCTAGTGATTGATTCAACGTCTAAGTGAGAGGGCATAGAGGTGTCAAGAAATGAGAACTATTGTTCAAACCCAAAGGGTTGATTTAACGTTTAAGTCAATGGCATAGAGGTGTCAAGTAAACTAAAATCTTGTGTATAGCTAGATTGTTTCCATCCGCTTGGTTTGGTTTCCTTGCTTTACCTATGATGTGAAATGCATGATCTCTTCTTGTTATGTAAATGTGAATATGAGACATAGTAGATTTGTTTATAGGACTTCATTGGGTTCCTATTGACTGTTTTTGGAGTGGTAGTCTTTAAATGCTTGGTAGTTTACCTTATTACCTTAAATGGGAATTGGTTGTAACTGTATACTATTTGGTCACCTCGAATCAATTAATTAAAGGAGTGGACTCGATTAAAACTTAACATGCATTTACACGAGACATTACATGAAGTGAAGGCCATCACTACTACAGGACGTGCTGGAAGTGATTAGAGGATCATTGTTCCACCAAGTGTAAACTAAGTGATTAGGGGATTATCGAGCCTTGATAGTTCTAAGTCCGGCCTATCTCTTGAGGGTGTAAATGCTTGATGTATTAAGGCACCCGAGCCTAGATCATTAAAGCTAAGATACAGTATAAATAAGTGATAATAGTAATGAAATTATATGTAAGACGTGGACACTGATGGTGGCTTTGGAATCCCCAACCCAAGGTCAAGGGCGCATAAACCTTAGACTTTACGTCGATTACCAGAAGACTGCGTAAGATGCTGCATTCATGTGATTGTTCATGCATAGCATATGATTTGATAACTTGATTTGAAATTGCTTGTGCGTGTGTAGCATTGAAAGTATTACCCTCCCATTAACTGAGGCATAGTGTGCTCACCTCACCACAGACCCTTTTGTAGGTAGAGATTACGAAAGCTTAGGATGAGATAAGATGTGAAGTGTCGAGAGTTTTTTTAGAAGACAAAGACGATAAAGTAAGAATTGCAAAAGATAGACTATTTAGATGAAATGTTATTTTAGGACCCTAATGTAAAATTGGAAGTTATGAAACTTATGATTTTATTCCATTTTACTGGTTGGTAGGGGATACCGATTCACTACGTTCATGGTTGACCATGGGATATGGAATCGATAGTTCTATTTTATTATGTAACCTTATGTACTATGATTAGCCATAAATGTAATTAATTATTTAGAGTCTTACAATATCTAGCTTATAAGACGATTATTATGTAACGGGTGCACACGTACCATGATAATTTTTAGTGGAAACTTCCAAGCCCCCCTTTGGGGCGTGACATAAAATTTGGTATCAGAGCTCTAGGTTGTTAAAGATAGGATCAACCTACCAAACAGTGAGATGGGGTAGAACCTAGGTAGATCGTATGAGTAAAATCATAAAAGACATAGACGATAGTCTATACATATATGTAATTATTACCCTAGAGTTTCCTTCTAGTTATAAGTTACTTAATGATGGGAATCAAACCTATGTTTCCAACAGTGGGGAAACCAAATTGGATACATGAGTCTAGATATTCACATGTTGTCTTATTTACCTAATAATAATAATTTATCTTTACATTGTAATAGGTAAATTTATCAGTTTTTACATGGTGGCGAATAAAATCCAATAAGGATCAATTGTGGGCCATTCATGGACTTACATTAACCGGTCCACATGTGCTGCATTGAAGTGAAGAACCGGCCATTTGAGGACTTATTTGTAATTGTATTTATGTTGTTTGAGAACTAGCCATTTGTTGGTTTTGTTGTAATTTGGTTTTGTTGTTTTTACTCTAATTGGAGCAAGTATTTCTTAGAGGGGACTTTTGAACTTGAGAAAAATTAGCCTATTCATGCCGTGAGGAGAGTCCTTTTCACGTAAACACAACTCTTATCAATTTCAATTAAAATTGTGGTGAGTTTGCTTAAGGAGTATTGTAAGTCAAATCAATCCTTCTTAAGTTGCTTCTAATTATTTTCTAGTGCATCATATCTAGTTGTAAATGGTTATGTTACTTTGTTCATCTTTCACGTGAATTAGGGTTCCAATTTTCAAATTTGATTCAATTCCAATTAGAGTGGAATTCGGTTCATTTTTATTGTTATCCTTTACATATTATACAATTGCATTTGATCCTCATCACAATTTGGCATTATTGTCATTTGATTCACGTAATTTAAGTTCAAGTGCTTGTGGTGTCACGTCTTTGTGGATTGGTTTAGTGTCCACACAATTGTCTAGTGTTCTTGCCAATAGATTACTAAGCACATCACTCAAAGTACACTAGCCATAAAATTCTATATCCTCATTCGAAACCACGTAGAGGATATTATAAAATGTAATGAATAAGAGTTATGCCATCAAGCTTTAGGATGACACTACCATTGGGGTAACAACACTTGGAAGTAGATGAGGCCCACACAGGACCCAAGAACGAATTTATGTAGCATAGAAAGGAATACTAGAACAACTCCTTATTGATAGGCCCCATAATAGAAAGACCACCATAAAGAAAACTTCACAGAATGATGTGAAGTTCCATAGTTCGTAGATGAATACTTCAGGGAAAATATGACACCACTTTTGTGTTGTCAGAATCCAAATTTGAAATACCCTTTATTATTGGCACCTTGATAAACTGTATTAATATATGAAATCATAGCGTCAGAATAACATTACGACCTCAACTAAAACAATAAAGAATAAAGTATAAAACATAATCGCTAAATAAGCTAAATTACATAAATATATGAACCCCCAAACTTAGCAATCTCATTTACGTATATGAGGTTGTATATAAAATGATGAGCTTGAGTTCAAAACATGAAAATTTGAGAATTTAATAAAAAGGTATAAAAGTAAAAGAGACGATTATGGTAAAGTTTTGAGGATGAAACTTGAAGGGGGGGAGAGTTTGATGTCCTAAAAATTTTGAAAAGACTACAATAATGAAAGAAAATACGTAGAATAATAAACACTTTCAGGTCCGGGTAGCGAGAATGACAATTTTGCAATACTAAAAATTTTGAGGAATTTATGATGAAAAATTTAAATCATCGTGATACATTAATATTATTTTAATAATTTATGAATAACAAAAAACTTATGAGAATTAATAATAGGCTTTAAAAAAATAGAAAGATGAGGAAGACATGAGATCCATTTGATAAGTATAACAAACAATGACAAATAGATAATTAAAACAATTGGAAAGAATAATCTTATGCAAAGGAAAATGATAGCGAGTGTAGAATTTCAAATTATATGAAATATGTTACTAAATAAATTTAAGAAACGAAGTAATCGAAAAATACATGTGTATAAGCATCTAGAAAATGAATAAGACGATTATTATGTAACGGGTGAACATGTGCCATGATTATTTTTAGTGGAAACTTCCAAGCCTCCCTTTGAGGCGTGACACATGTAGTCATAACTTTGATTATTGTTAATGGTATGTTTGCTGTCTTGGTGGTGGTGGTGTGAGAGTTAGGATGGTGGCTGGTTATTGGTGGTTTTTCTTAACTATTTTGAAAATGTATTGTTTCTTGTTTTAAGAGAAAAATTAAAAGGGTATGGAAGTAAGAGCTACACATGTAGATAAGGTAAGAAAAGAGGGATTTGGGTAGCTTAAGTTGTAGCTTAAACACATTGGTTAATTAAGTGAGTTGGTTATTATTTTTATTTGTTTATTGGGGGAATGTCTTATGTTAATTCATTTGCTATTTATGGTAATTGTCCATTCCATTTGAATTTTGGTCATATGTAATGTCATATCTATGCCCTAAGATATAGTTGTCAACATATGAACCCTTTGATCAATTGTGTTGTTAATCTCTCCTCCTTTGGATTTGGTTAAAAGTGTAATAGGGCTATCTTATGCCCATAATTTCTTTGTCCATTAGTCAATCAGTGGGAGGTAATTAAGTTATGATTAAGGTATTTTTCAATTTATTTGATGTGGCATTTACTTAAGTTAATTGGGTGTGTTAATGGGCATTTTTATCCTCTTATATTTCACACTTAATTGAGATACTATAATGAAATTTAATTTCCACCAACTGCGTTATTTTGTTTGTTTAATTAATTGAACTAATTCTCATTAAAGCATGTAATTTTTAAATTTTTGCTAAGGTAAATATGCTCTTTCAGGGATTTGGATTCAATTAGGTTTCCATTGATGTTTTCCAAACTTAAGATTTATTTCGACATTTTCTAATGTGGACTTAAAGATTTCCTAATTAGCTTGGGGATTAGTTTTTTGAATTAGCATTTTAGGTTGATCTTGCCTATAGCTCTAAGGCAGTAGGATAGATCGATACCAAGTTTTTGGCACTGTTGATAGGGATTAGGATATAAGGAACACCTATACTTGTTAATCTAATCAATATTTCTTTTATTGCTTACTTTTCATTAATCTCTATTCTTCATAATTTCTGATTTTCTTCTAGTGTTTATGCCTATGGGATATTGCATTGTAACTTAAAGATATCAAGTTTTAGCTCAAGATTCGAACGATAACCAATCAATCAACATAACCATTGATCAAGATGAGATAATGATGTTTGACTACGTAGGACCACCACTTGTTAGGGTTAATTCAAGTGTAGTTAAGCCTACAATTGCAGCCAACAACTTTGAAATTAAACCCAATATTATTCAAATGGTTCAACAATTTATTCAATTTCATAAGTTGTAGGATAAAGATCCAAACACACACATTGCCAACTTAATGTGCTTAAAACCAACTCTAAGCATATGCAATCAAACAATACTTAACAACTCCACAACCAAAGCCAAAAACCGAATCAATCTTCCTCCAATTAGACTTGAACCTTAAAATTGATTGTGATCCAATTTGCAAAATCAATGAAGATTAATACCAAAATGATGATGCTGCTCTAATGAATTAAGTACTTAACACAATATCCAATGAGATCCCAATCACTAACACACAAAATGACCGTGAACTCCTCTTCAACAAAGGAACTCCATGCAAATAATGAAAGATAAATATAAGGCAATATAAAGATACAAATATAATCAAATTGATAACAATATATGAATGGAATTGGACCTTTACTTGACGCTAAAAATCAAAACAAGAACCACCTTAATCAACACTAGATATGACACACTAGTTATGAAAAGGAAATCAACTTAAGGAATTGATATTACTCACAATTCACTAGGTTGCAAACTTGCCACAATTCCAATTGGATTGAAATTGATAAGAGTCCTATGAAATCTTGGGACAAACCCTAATCTCTCACAAAAATTTGTAGTAATGGTAAAGTGTATTCTCCCCCTAAAACCCTACTTAAGCAAGTATTTATACTTGCTCCCTTTAGGGTTAAAATGACTAGAAAATTACAACTATGTGATGTGCCTAAAACTAAGTTTAAGCACATGTAAACCAATTTGAAAGACAATCAAACAATGCCAATCAAATTAGTTCAACAATTTCGCAATTCCTCAATATTTATGGACCAATCCTTCAAACAATGGCATGATCAATCTTAATTCCAAGTATGATATAGCTCTGATACCAAAAGATGATGTGCCTAAAAATCAAGATTAAGCACATGCAAAACCAATTTGAAAAACAATCAAACAATATCAATCAAACTAGCTTCCAAATGGTGTCAATTCTCTAATATTTATGAACCAATTCTTAAACAATAGCGTGATCAATCTTAATTCCAAGTATGATGATGCTCTGATACCAAAAGATGATGTGCCTAAAATCAAGATTAAGCACATACAATTGGAGCAATTTATAAACCTCAAATGACTAGTCCAATTTCGGTTCAAAACTACTAGAAATTACGTGATTCCTATTGGAGTGTAAGTAGATCCGAATGCTATAACTTACAAATTAATCATCCACAATGATCAAATTCTTCAAAACAACACTAATCAAACTTGAATGCCACGTGAATTCAACAAAACAACAAGAACCAATCCAAGATCCCCTTTTCCCAACAAAGTGATCCATGGTTCAAATGAAGCAAAGTTGATGGTTAGAACTAATGTCAAAACCGATCAATCTTATAACACGATAAAATGATTACAATTGAAATCAAAATCTGCCTAAGAACAATTCTAATCAACCCTAGATATAACTCACTAGTGATGAAAGGGAAACACAACTAAAAGGAATTGATATTACTCACAATTTCTCTTTGTTGTAACTCGCCACAATTTCAATTCTTGGTATTGAAATTGATAAGAGCAATTTGGATTTTAGGGAAAACCCTAACCTCACACGTGAAGTTTTTTCTATTTCTGAAAATTTTGGCTAACCTCCTCAAAACCTTACTTAAGCAAGTATTTATACTTGCTCCCTTTAAGGTTAAAATGTCCACAAAATTACAACTATGCCACTTTTAAGGTGACCGGTCCTAAAAGTGTCCCAAGAAATAATTACAAATAAAAATAGTCTTCATCATGCTAGCTCTTCCATAGGATTTGTTGGCCCAGCTCATCGCCAATTTCGGCCTGTCCATGGGTAACCCACAAGCTAAGTCTTAGTGAGTTTGTCCATTGCCTTGTAAAGTATGATAAGTGTGCCTGTTGGAATATACAATACATGAATAAGAGAAAAGAGGTTAGTAAACAAATAATTCTTGTGTCGATTTCCTCAAAATGGGCCCTCATCGCCAAGATTTGAAATCCTTTGGCTCTTACCCTATTAATAGGTTTTGTTGGATTTTGATTCCTATCATCTCCACAGGCCTCAAAAAGATTTGTCCTCAAATCTGATAGATCAAATGCAGTAGAGAGTTTGTTTCCTACTAGCAAGCCCGATGTGCCTAATTCCACTTAGAAGCACAATTAAAAGACTTAAGAAAAAAACAATCTCAAGTCAAGGTAAAACCGGATCCACAAGGGCAAAATTCACGTGAACACTTATGAAGATATAAAGAATTCCAAATGCTCAAAGATATAATTGTAATACCACAATGATAATCTCTTCTAATAACACCCTAATTACATATAATCCATGAAAATAATCCACAAATTCAAAAGAAAACCTCAATTCCAAGGACTCCTTTCCAATAGTGAAAAACACGTTTTCAAGAGAATTCTCAATGATGATTCGAATTCAATTGCAAGGGACCTTAAATAAACACAAGAACTCATCAACAATAAGAAGTAATTCTGACCAAGAACTATCTCAATTCAACCCTAGATATGACTCACTAGAGAAGAAAAGAAATCACAACAAAATGAAATTGATACAACTCACAATTTCAAGGTGTTGCACTCGCCACAATTTCAACTCTTGGGATTGAAATTGATAAGAGTTTAGATGAAAATTAGGAACCCTAATTCTCACGTGAAAAGAAGTGTTTGTTCTGCAAAAAAATGGCCTCTTCAAAATACTTGCTACTCCTAGGGTTAAAAAGTGCTCAAAATTACAAGTTTGCCACTTTTAAGGTGGCTAACCCTAAATGAAAATTATAAAGAAATAAAAGTGTCCCAAAACTAAAATACAACCAAAATAGTTCATAAAAGAAGAAATATATAAAAGAAATGGTCTTCAAGATGCCGGTCTTCTATAGGATCCATCGGCCCAACTCATTGTTGGTTCAGGTCGGTCCATGGATAACCCACAAGCTGAGTCTGAGGGAGTTTGTCCATTACCCTATAAAATATGATAAGTGTGCCCGTTGGAAAACACAATACAAGAATAATAGAAAAGAGGTTAATATATAAATAATTCTGGGGTCCATCTACTCAAAATGGGCCCTCATCGCCAAGATTTGAAATCCTTTAGTTCTTGCCCTAATGATAGGTCATGTTGGATTTTTATTCCTATCAAAGCCACTTGAAGAAGTATCACTGCAGAATCCCAATATCTGAAATACCATAGGGGGTGATTGTTTTCTCTCCTCCATTTCTAGGATGTATCTCATCTTCAACACAAATAATGACCTATTATCTACTAAGGTGTCCCCTGTTTCAACCCGTTCCACTGATTTTGTTTCCTTCTTTTCTCACTCATTTGTATGTCGCTGACTCTCATGGCCCTCTAATAGTTAGCTCATCTACTCACAACCCTTTGAAACCTCTAAAGGTGGACACAAATGTCTCTAAATAGTCTAGCCCTCTGGTGATTTGCTCATATCACCCTCACCCTCAAGATCTTCTGATGGTTGGTACATTTGTGTCTGACAAATGTTGGCTCATGTAACTAGGAGCCTTAAGAACCTTTGAAGGTTGGCATGTCTACTTCTGCACAATGTGGCCCTCTAAAGGTTGGTTCATGTGGTTGTGATTCTCATGAATCTCTGATGGTCTATGGATCTGTTGCTGAATCTTTTGGACCTCTGAAAGTGACATCGGATTCAGAATAATATGTTTTCCCTCCTTCTAAAGTACATAAGTATTCCTGAAGCCATCATGTAAGACCTTCCTGTCATATTACCAAAGCTTGCTAAGCAATATATGGGATGCACACATAGGTAGAATATCACACTCGATTTGATCATAGTATTTATCCCCTACACTGAAAGGTACCTTAGCTCTTTGGGTCACATGCAAACTCCCCTAATCATTAAGCCAATGCAATTTATACGGTTCAGGATATGGAGTAATGGCAAGTTTTAGTTTCATTACTAACAATGCTGCTACTACATTGGTATAACTACCACTATCAACTATAAGGATACATAATGATGAGGATCAGCTAGCATCTCAAAGGAAGGAACCAAAATCTCATGATCCATTACATGGTATTGGAGGCCGATGACCTAAGCTAGAGCTAAAAGGATGAACGAAGCTCTACAAGGACTAATCATGGACTTGCAGGCCCAAGAATTAAGCTACACATAAGGAAAACATACATGTGTCAACTTGATTCACGTGACCATGGAAGGATGAAATATTTTAGGAATATTATATATTTGCGTGGACACTACATTGGAGGATATATTCAATTTTGTTATTATTTGTTGGTTTGTTTTCCATGTTATTTAGTTGCCTACTTGGTGACTAAAGAATACAGATAGAATAGGTAACTTAGGATTTCCATATTGTATTGTGTTCTATATATATGACCGTGCTAGGGGTCGGTTAAGAGACAACTTTGATATATGAAAACACATCTTTTTTGTGAGATATGAAATACCTCTTTTTGTTCTTTTTCAAAAGAACTTTTCCATTGGATTCTTAACCGAATTACTAAGAATAACTTTTGATAACTTAGGTTACAATCAACGAGTTTGATTGGAGTCTAGTTACGCATCGCTTATTCAAGACAATCTTCAGGGTAATTGAAACCAACTAGCATCGTTGGGGTTCTAGGTTTAACTTACTTAGGGTTACACGCATCATTCAGTATTAGAGCTTCGGCTTATTGAATCAAGTAAATTTTATCATTTTCTTTAATTTTTCTGTTGTTCTTTTCCATATTCATATCTGAAAAAAAAAATTGTATAAAAAAAAATTATGTTGTTCTTTTCCATATTCATCTGTTGTCTTTTCCATATTCATAGATAGAAGTCTATATATATATATATATATATATATAACAAATTTCATACTTGTTCGGTCATTACAATCCATTAGGGCCGACGGTATTTAGGTTTTTCTTGAATAATCAATTGTGTTCAATTCATAGCTTATCTAAAAAAAAAAAAGAATCAAATTCGATTGCAAAAGAAAGAATCAAGAACCAAAATTCAAAAAAGAAAAAAAAAAGGAATTCGGCCTTGAAAGAATTACAATTGCCGAAATCATAAGATAGCTTCTTGAATTGTCAATTACATAATTGGTTGAGTCAATTTACTTTCCATATCAATTGTTTCCAATTCCAACCGTGATAGATGCTTTGTGATTTCTAAATTGTACATCCGAAAATTACTTTCCATAATCATTCATTAGGTTTCGGTGCAAATTATATCCTCTTGAGATTGCATGCAAAAGAATTAATTGTCTTGTTTCCAAGTTCTCTTGTATGTCGTAGCTATTGAAATTTTCTTCTAATTTCCAAATTGTCACTGTGATTAAAAACCGATAGTAATCATTAGTGTTGACTTAGTAATTTGAGTTTAGGAGTTCCAAATTGAGTTCTTAGCAAAAGAATTACAGAAAGTAGGTTGCGAGATCATATTTTGTGAGAGATATACACAAGTGGAAATTGTGAGCATATCATTTGTGAGCAATACACAAGTGAGTGTGAGGAACATACTTATATATTTCTTGTGATTGTGATCGTAACTTACTACAAATTATTAGAATTATGTCGGGATAGAACATTAATGGAGGAGAAAGTCGGGTGATGTTTGAGGAATTGATGGGGGAGATGAAGAGGATCCTAATGGGTGAACTAGAGTAGATCCATGATAGGATGGATATGATGGAAAGGAATAGGGAACCGTCTAGCAGTACCACTATCAGGCGAGGAGTAGGTAGACAGAATAGGGGAGGAGTTAGGATAGATGAAGAAGAGGAATCTAATTTTGGAGATTACCAACACGTAAGGGATAGGGGAAGTATCCAGAGGCGTGATAGTAATTTAGGGAGTATTAAATTGAAAATCCCAACTTTTCGAGGAAAGAATGATCCAAAATTGTATTTAGAATAGGAGAGGAAGATGGATCATGTGTTTGAATGTCATGACTACATTGAGGAGAAAAAGATAAAATTAGCTACAGTAGAGTTTTCAGATTACACCAGTGTATGGTGGGATTAGTTGGTGTGTAATAGGCGTAGGTATGGAGAGCGACCTGTTAGCACTTGGGAGGAGATGAAAATGATCATGCGGAAGCGTTTTGTTCCTAGTCACTATCATAGGGACTTACTTAGGAAAGTCCAAGGGTTGACTCAAAGGAATAATAGTGTAGAGGATTATTACAAAAAGTTGGAGATAGCCATGATTAGGGCAAGAATTGAGGAGGAGGAAGAGGCCACTATGGCTAGATTCATCAATGGATTGAATCGGGAGATAGCTGATGTAGTGGATATTCACCATTACTTAGATATGGAAGAGTTACTACATTGAGCTATTAAAGTAGAGTGCCAGCTAAACTATAGGAGTGAGCAGAGGACCGGCTCGACTTCCAAAACTCCATGGAAGTCTACATGAAAGAGAAACTCCACCGATTCAAAGCCTAAGGAGGATGTGAGGGCTAAGAATCCAGTTGGTGCACCTAAGGGAAAGACTGACACTAAAGCCCCTTCCAGGACGAGAGATATAAAGTTTTTTAGGTGTTAGGGATTTAGGCACATTGCATCCCAATTGTCCAAATCAAAGGGCTATAATTATCAGTGATAGTGGGGATGTAGAGAGTGTGAGCTTTGAAGAGGAGGAGGAGTCACCATCATAGGAGTATGAGGATGTTGACTTAGAGGGACCCGTGAGTGGCGAGTTGTATGTTACGAGGAGAGTGCTTAGTGTACAATCCTAAGAGGATGGTGAGGGGATCCAGCATGAACATATTTTTCATACACGATGTCATGTGCAGGGTAGAGACTATAGCTTGATAATCGATAGTAGCAGCTGCACTAATGTTGCTAGCACTTTGCTAGTAGAAAAGATGCAGTTAAAAATAGTGAAGCATCCTAGACCATATCGATTACAATGGTTAAGTGATTGTGGGGAGGTTAAAGTGACCAAGCAGGTACTTGTAGCCTACTCTATAGGGAGCTACAAAGACGAGGTTATGTGTGATGTGGTACCAATGCAGGCTAGCCACATCTTGCTAGGGCGACCTTAGCAGTTTAATAAGAAGGTTATGTACGATGGGTACAAGAACCAATATTCTTTTGTTTTAAACAAAAGGAAAGTGATTCTCACGCCTCATAAGCCATGGGAAGCTAGTGAAGATCAGATGAGAATTGCAAAGGAATTCAGGGAAAAACACTCGAGTACACATGACAAAAATAAAACAAGTGAAAAACAAACACTTGTGAGCAAAGAGGGCAAATACATACAAACACTGAGAGCTGAGGGAATGACGAGGAAGAGTGAGGTTAAGAGTGCAATGATGGCAAAACAACAATTACTTGTACTTATGTACAAGGACTTATATTTTTCTAATGCTGACATTAACCCTTCTGTGCCTAGTGTTGTTGTTTCCTTGTTGAAGGAATTCAAAGATTTGTTCTCTGAAGAAGTGCCGCAAGGATTACCCCCTCTTCGAGGGATAGAGCATCAAATTGATTTCATGTCGGGTGCTTCCATTCCAAACCAGCTAACATATAGAACCAATCTAGAGGAGGCTAAGGAAATTCTGAAACAAGTGGATGTGATGTGCTCGAAACTAAGCCCAAGCACACAAAACCCAATTGAAAGACCAATTACACAATGAAATCAAACTAGTCCTCCAAATTGCATAAACTGTCAATCTTTATAAATCCAAATCCACAAATATGAACATCTATGAAGATTGCATATCCAAGAATGATAAGCTCTGATACCAAAAGATGATGTGCCTAGAAGGGGATTAAGCACATGCAAATTAAACCAAGTAACAATCTCTAAAGGACTAGCACAATTCGGTTCAAGGTGAAGCAATTTGTGTGAACCTTAATTGATGGATGATGAATCAAATGATAAAATCAAGGAGATGAAATCCATAAAGATGATAATCCTCAATTGAATCAATCAACCAACTTAAATTCCAAGAAAATCCCAATCAACAATACACAAATTCAAACTATGATCCTCCTCACAACAAAGAAATTCCACGCCACAAGTATAATGACAAATTGATGGTATTAACAAGTGCTAAAAACCAATCAATTGTGCAATGATAATTTGATTACAAATGCAATCAAAATCTATCCAAAAAAACTTCAATCCAACCCTAGATATGACTCACTATATATAACTCACAATTTCCCCTTGTTGCACTCACCACAATTCTAACTCTTGGGATTGAAATTGATAAGAGAAAATGAATTAGGAAGAACCCTAATTCCTCACGTAAAGTGTATGTTCAAATCTGAAAAAAATAGCCTCCTCAAACCCTACTTTAAGCAAGTATTTATACTTGCTCCCTTTAGGGTTAGAAAATGCACAAAATTACAACTATGCCACTTTTAGGGTGGCCGATCCTAAATGAGAATTACAAACAAAATGAAAGTGTCCCAAAATTAAATACAACATAAAATAGTCCAAAGAAATAATTATCAATAAAAATAACCTTCATCATGCTAGCTCTTCCACAGGATTCGTCAGCCCAGCTCATTACCGGTTTAGGTCGATCCATGGATAACCCACAAGTTGAGTCTTAGTGAGTTTGTCCATCACCCTGTAAAGCATGGTAAGTATGCCTGTTGGAATATATAATGCATGAATAAGAGAAAAGAGGTTAGTAAGCAAATAATGTCGGGGTAAATTTACTCAAAATGGACCCTCATCGCCAAGATTCGAATTCCTTTGACTCTTGTCCTAATGATAGTTCTTGTTGGATTTTGATTCCTATTAGGATGGGTTGATGGAAAAAGGGTTCGTGTGTGAGAGACTAAGCCCATGCTCAGTTCCAGTGATCTTAGTGCCCAAGAAGGATGGGACGTGGCATATGTGCATGGATTGCAGGGTGATTAACAAAATCACAGTTAAGTATAGACATCCCATTCCTAGATTAGATGACATGTTTCATGAGTTGTATGGTGCATGCTTGTTTTCAAAAATTGACCTTAAAAACGGTTATTACCAAATTCGTATGAAAGAGGGTGATGAGTTGAAAACTGCCTTTAAAACCAAACATGGATTGTATGAATGGATGGTAATGCCTTTTGGGTTAACTAATGTACCTAATACCTTCATGAGATTAATGAATCATGTATTGCGTCCATTCCTAGTAAACTTTTTTTTAGTTTATTTTGATGATATCTTGATATACAATAGGACTTTAGTGATCATGTACAACATCTGCAAATATGTCAACTTGAAAAAGTGCACGTTTTGTATGGAATCTGTGGTTTTCATTAGTTTTGTTGTAGGAGTGGATGAAATAACTGTAGATGATGAGAAAGAGAAGGCAATCCGAGATTGGCTAACACCTCAAAACGCCAATGATGCCAGGAGCATCCACGGTCTAGCCAGTTTCTACAGGCGATTTATGAGAGACTTCAGCTTCATTGCTACTGATCGTTGCCAATCGTAGTTTTAATAAATTGAATTCTTGTTCTTAATCTTACTACGAAGCAATAGGCAAGCGCACATATCGTAGCGTAATATAGTGAGTAAGCACAAGGTCGTCCCTCAGAGATACACCAATTACTAGTACTAACTCCGTTCCTATTATCTAACCGCTGCTTAAATATGTTGGTTGAAACTTAATTACTCTAATCTTAAAACTAATAACTCACTAACAACAATGGTTCTGAAGATTTATCAATTAACAAAAGCAACCTAGATCTTATTCTACTCCTTCTCTATCATGTAATTCATTAGATTTATGAAGATTGGCGTAATTGACTTCTTATACTGTCGAATTCTCTAGTCAAGTTAACTACTTTCTCAAGTATATTAACCTATTTAATCCTAGGTTTATCAAATAGGATCTCTCCTTAGTTAATAGCAACCTAGAATTGCATAAAGCACATGAATTCGCATCAAAATAATCGATGTAAACAGAAGACTCTTGTTTCCTCTCTCTAGAAGAACAATCAAATCTCATTAATTGCATTAAATCTAATCATAAGAGCAATTTCTCAATTAACTAATATGATATCATGCATAAATTCATATTTCGGATCTATGAATCTAAGAAACAATTGAAGGGCATGCAATTAATCATAAGAAAGCCAACAACTTCACATTAAAAACCAAATCTTCCTCACATGACAGAGAAGTTTCAAATAAAATCTAGATTTAGGGTCTACTCCTCCATAAATTGGACAAAAGAAATGCAATTACTGGTAGAATAAATAAAATTCATAGTCACAACCCTTAAATATAGAATCTTCTTCTTCGTGGGTCTTCAATCTCCTTTGGAATCGATAGAATCTTCTTTCCCTTGTTGTTATGAGAGTCAGAGCCAATAAAAAATTCGTAATCTCCTGATCTAGGGCAAACTAACGGTCTATTTATACATGTACCCCGGTTGGATATATACACGAGCGGATACACAAGTAGTGTATCTCGTTCGTGTATCTCATGCTTGCTTCCAAGTGTCCTTATGTGAATATACATGAGCAAGTACATGGGAGTGTACATTGATTGTGTATTTGAAACATCATTGAACAGAAGCAAAACTTAGATACACAAGCAAAGTACATGGGCGTGTACTTTGTTTGTGTACTTTCCAAACATCCACTTCAATATACACAAGCAAAGTACATGGGTGTGTATCTCGCTTGTGTACTTTCCAGAATTCTTTCTCTTCACATGTAATGTATCCAATTCCTTCCAAACTTGATCCGACTCTTCAAAACTCCTTCCCTTAGCTCCAAAATACTCTAGAAGATCCTGAAATTAACATTCATTCCATTAAGCATCCTTTTCTTCAACAAATCATCTAAAAATTCAACAATAAAGCACAATTTCATTACTCTAGATAAGGGTATTTTGTGACTTATCAAACTTCCCCACACTTAAGTCTTTGCTTGTCCTCAAGCAAAATAAAACATTAATCAAACTTCTCATTAATCATGATTGTCGTTACGAAATAATACTACTCACACATTAACATTTATGAATTTTAATCTTTAAAGCTCAATGCAATCCCTCAATATAATGAGTGTGCTTCTCACCTTGTCGTGAAAGTATTGTAACAAAGATACTTTAGTCAAATTTCTAGGATTAATCAGAGTAGACCAATCTTTACCCTTGTCATTTAACAATGGCTTTCATGATCAAAATTAGACACAAGATCAATCAAAGCAAAAGGAAATGTGGTACATTTCAACCACCATTAAAAAGTCTAATATCTTCTCAATTATCTCTCTTAGTGAAGCAATCAATAATGAAAATACATTGCATCTATGTTTCCCCTGGATTCCTCCTCCTTTTTGGTTGATCTCTTCAAAGATTTTATTCTTTGTAATGGTTCACTGGTTTCATCCCTTTTTTCTTTTCTTTTTTTTTTTTTTGTGTTTAGGATCTTGCAACCCATATAACGAGTTTTCATCCGATAATCCTAGGCTCGTCACCCATGTTAACGAACGTTATCCCCTCAATTGAGGGCGTTCCTATGGACTTAATTACTCGAGTTACAAGACCCTCTCAACTTTTGCCTTTATGGTATTTCATTTTATTATGGTAATTTCCTCGGTCGGCCGATCCCAAGCAAGACGACCTTAGGTGACTAGGTTTTAAAGGAACCCCATCGAACCTCTATTACCTTAACTTATTATTTTGACTAGTTAGTAGCGGAGTCAAACTTCGCTCTTCTGAGGGACCAAAGCCTGCCCATACTAACCAATCCTTTATTTTTCAAGTATAACATGCTTTCATTAAATTATTAGTTTAAAGAGATCTTCTAAGAAGGATCACCAAGAGAATCATTTCATTTGCCCTTTCATGAAAGATTAAATGGCTCTCAAGATCTTTGAGTTTCACAACGATTTTATCCTATAACTTTGACTAAGTATCAATGTTCCAAAGAAGACAAAGGTGACATGCAGAATACTCTTTTAGAGGAATTCATTCACTAAATGCTAAAATACTATGTAATTTGCAATCATGATTTCAAAATTCGATTATCCAGCAAAAAGAGAAAAACAAAAATTAGGGGAAATTTTTGAATGACTCATACAATTCAGCATAACCCTTATCAAATTTCTTTAGTATCCCCTTCCCCACACTTAGATTGAGTCATTGTCCCCAATGTCTTTATCATTCAAGAATACAATGGTCTGAAAATAAGTTAGGGTCGTCAATTACACAAAGAAAGTGATAGGACTTGCATTGGGTTTCTGAAACAAGGAGGAAGATAGCACGGTTGAGATATACAACCAAAGTACACGATTGTGTACCTGATTGTGTATCTACCCATCTCATACATGCACAAATTACCATAGGAACTCCCAAAATCAGGTCTTGTGGCTTTAGTATATTATCAATCTACCTTCCTGAAGGCAAAAAATGTAACTACAACACACACAAAGCATCCTTAAACGATAAAGTTCGAATCATGATTCTAAGAAGCTACGTGCGATAGTTTAGTGATCATAAAAAAAAAATGGCCTCATAACTTGGTTTCTAAGAAGAAGATCGGGAAAGAAACATAACAACATTATTCAAGAAACCTACAAAATCAAAGTCCCAAATATTTATGTTCAAACCCTAACTGTTGATTCACTTGTTTGGCAGCCACTCATGACATCAATCATACATGCATTCACGTGAGTTCAAAATGTCTACAGATCTATCAACAATCGACTTCCAAACTGCGAAATCACTCATCATACCATCATCATAGATGCAAGCATGTATGGTAGTCGTAAAAGAAAACCGAGCAACAATCGTATTGCAATAAGTATTGAAGAAGAAGAAGAGAAAACTTACTTACCTTGAGTCCTTGAAACGGAAGAAATTTATGGTATGGAAAGAACAACCACAGTATGGAGGAGTAGAGTGGTAGTGAGTGGGTCGAATACTCGAATGGAGAATGGGTTGTGTAAATGCCAGAGTGAAGTGAGGAGTCCTTTTATAGTACGAGCAGAAAAATTAGATACACGACCAAGTACACGGTGATGTACTTTGGTCGTGTACTTTGGATTCCTTTCTGTGGGTTAGATACACGACCAGGTACACGAGCGTGTACCTTGTTCGTGTATCGTGGGAGAGCATTCTGTGAGTTAGATACACGAGCGTGTACCTTGTTCGTGTATCATAGGAGAGCATTCTGTGAGTCAAATACACGACCAGGTACACAAGCGTGTATCTTGTTCGTGTATATAAAGGGGGTGTTCTGTGGGTCAGATACATGACTAGGTACACGAGCGTGTACCTTGTTCGTGTATCAAATTGTGCCTTCTATGGGTCAGATACACGACCAGGTACACGAGCGTGTACCTTATTCGTGTATCTCTGATATGTACACAATGAGCATTTTTTTAAAGTACACGGGAGGCCACACCATGACGTATTCCCCTTTTGTATTGCAAAGTCAATTTAGACACCCTCTGGCATGTGTGAGAAACCGGATACACCACTAGTGTACCCGGTTGTGCAAATCAAAGTACATACCTGTCATCACTTTATCTTGCACTCCCTTGAAAAGGTCTCCCATCCTGAATTTTCCCACACTTAGAGCTTAAAAGAAGCTCTATTAAGGTGAATTTCATAGAATCCAAACTTGGTTAGCCCCTCTATAGCTTGCTGTCCTGCAAAAGTTACTCCAAAGCAATGGGTGATAATAAAGAAAGTAAAGAGTAAAGAAGAAAACTTACTTAAGCAACAAGGGTTGCCTCCCAAGAAGCGCTATTGTTTAACGTCGTTAGCTTGATGTAATGAACTGGTGGAGCACAAATGGAGATGAGAATGAGGTTCAGTTCCTCCTTTTCTTCCAAAACTGTTTTGTCCCCAAAGTAATGCTTAAGCCTTTGGCTATTCACCTTGAAAATGCCTTTCTTGGAGATTTTATAACCCAAAACAATACCTTCTTTTGCCATAAAATGACACTTCTCCAAAATTAGGACCAGGTTAGTATCTTCATAACGTTGCAACACTAACTCAAGATGGTGTAGACACTCATCAAAAGAATTCTCGAAAACAAAAAAATCATCCATGTATACTTCCATCTTGTCTCCTACCATACCCTCAAAAATAGCCATCATGCATCGCTGAAAGGTGGCTGGAGAGTTGCATAATCCGAAAGGTATGCGTCAATAAGCGAAGGTTCCAAAAGGGCATGTGAATGTCGTCTTTTCCTAGTCTTCGGGTGCGATAGGAATCTGAAAATATCCAGACATCCCATCGAGGAAACAGTAATATGCATGTCCAGCTAACCTTTCAAGCATTTGGTCCACAAATGGAAGAGGAAAATGATCCTTTCGAGTTGCATCATTTAGCTTGCGGTAATCTATACAAACTCTCCATCTAGTGACAGTTCTCATCGGGATGAGTTCATTTTTTTCATTCGGTACCACTGTCATACTGCCTTTCTTCGGAACTACTTGAATGGGGCTCACCCATGAGCTATCAGAAATCGGGTAGATCATTCCTGCATCAAGCAATTTGATGACTTCCTTTTTTACAACATCTCTCATATTTAGATTAAGTCGGCGCTGCGATTGTACCACTGGCTTGACAAAATCTTCCATCAAAATTTTGTGTGTACAAAACGATGGGCTAATCCCCTTTATATCTGCAATTTTCCATGCAATTGCTTTCTTATGTTGCCCTAGGACATGCAATAACCTTTCCTGTTGATCTCGATCCAGATTTGACGTAATTATGACTGGAAGTTTAGAATCTTCTTCTAAAAATGCATATTGAAGGTAGTCTGGCAGTTGTTTCAATTCTAGCTCAGGTGGTTCCTCAATTGAAGGTTTCGATCTCTGAAGGGTTGATCTATTCATACCTTCAAAGCTTCTTTCTTCTCTTAACTCAGGATTATTATTAAGCTGATTGACAACTACTCTAATCGCCATATTTTCAGGTTGCTCTTTCTCCCCATTCATCAAACACGATTCCAATGCATCACCAATCAACAGGTCTTGCAATGAATCTGAAACTGCGAAGTCGAGGTAGTCAATTGCATAGCATGTATCATCATGGTGTAGGCTTTGTCTAAGGACGTCAGGCATTTTCACTATGACCTCTTCATTTCCCATTCTCAACACTAACTTCCCATCCCCAACATCAATTATGGCTCTAGCAGTAGCCAAAAATGGCTTCCCCAATATAAGAGGGACCTCCACATCTGCTTCCATGTCAAGCATGACAAAATCCGCCGGGAAGATAAAGTCCTGCACCTTCACTAATACATCTTCAACTACTCATCCCCGGAATTTGACTAATCGATCGGCTAACTGAAGACTCATTTTGGTTGGTTTCGGCTCTCCAATACCCAATTTCTGGAACATCTTGTATGGCATCAAATTAATGCTGGCTCCCAAATCAGCCAATGCCCATTCTTCAGATAAATTCCCTATCAGGCAAGGGATGGTAAAGCTCCCAGGATCTTTTAACTTCTTTGGGAGTTTGTTCTGTATTACCGTAGAGCATTCTCCTCCTAAAGTTACAGTGGAGAACTCTTCAAGCTTCCTTTTGTTCAATAGCAACTCTTTCAAAAATTTTGCATATCGTGGCATTTGTGATAATGCCTCAACCAGTGGAAGGTTGATATGCAATTGCTTGAATATCTCTAAAAATCTGCCACAGTGCTCATCTGTTCTGTCCTTCTTGAGTCGTGCTGGATAAGGAACATTGGGCTTGTATTCTGGGATTAATGGAGTTGATGATTTCTCTTTAGGTGATTTTTCTGAATGCTTTCCCCTTTCTTTGAGAACTACTTGTTCTTTTGCTGGTTCAGTCACCCGACTCTCTTCTTCTTGAACCTTTGGTTGTAGTTCCTTACCACTTTGTAATTTGACAGCTTTAACATGTTCTCTAGGGTTGGTTTCCGTGTTTTCCGGTAGTGAACCTTGAGATCTCTTTGACAGAAGCTTAGCTATCTGACCGACCTGGTTTTCAAGATTGTATATTAATGCCTCATGATTCCTTAGAGCCGAGTCTTGATTTTTCAGAATCAAATCTAAGGACTTCTGTCTGTCTTCTGAATCCTTAATGAATTTTGTGAGGAGATCTTCAAGTGGTGGTTTGGAACTCTGGACCATTGGCCTCTGATAACTTGGTAGAGGATTCGGATTGCCCTTCTGAATATTACTATTATTAGTCCAAGAAAAATTTGGGTGATTTCTCCATCTTAGGTTATAAGTATTGCTGTATGGATTGTTCTAGGGCTGAATTGGGTTTCCCAAATAATCCACTTGCTCTGTTTGCCCTTCCTAATACGAACCACGCCAACCCGTGATGAAACCCAATACCAATACGTTCGAAATTCGTTGCCTAAGACGCCCAAACACCTAAAGTGGAAACCGCGACCCGTTGTCTATAAGTGAGACAAGAACCTTGGTATAATGTGAAGACGCCACAATCGGGATGAAAGACCGATTGATAAGTCGGGTTGAACGCCACGGAAATAAAATCCGATAAGTTCTAGTTAGTTCTTGAAGAACTAAGAGAGGTGCCTCTCAAAAGTGTTTAATGTTCAAAGATGTAAATTCTTAGTTGTTCTAAACCCTAGGAGCTTTTATACTAGGGTTACAATTCGTGAAAAACAAGTCCAAAACGACGTAGCTTAGATAAGTTGCGTAAAAACACGAAACAGAAAAAGCTGGTCGGCAGGGGATACACGGCCATGTACTTTGGCCATGTATGATTCTATGCCAATTCTTGTCTCCTTACACGGCCATGCCTTTTAGCCGTGTGTCTGGCTGTGTATGATTCTATGCAATCTTGGAATTCCTACACGGCCGTGCCTTGAAAGTACATGCCCTCTTCAACCCGTGTCTAGTGTGACTTGTATAAGAGCAAGGGTCTTCTATTGGTTGTTCCAATCCGTTCCAACTTCATGATTGCTCCAATCTTTTCCGGCTTCATGGACATCCTTTATCAACCCATTAAGTGCTTCCTTGAGTCGTTTCGCTCGACTTCTTGTGATCGGTCCAGGCGGCACTTCAAGAGGATCCACGTTCCTTCTTCCGGCTTGACTCTCATCATGGATCTCATCATTCCCCTCGTCTTGAAAAGGATTTGTCCTCAAATCGTCACCTACATCAAAAGGACTCAGATCAGTAACATTAAATGTGGCACTTACTTGATACTCACCAGGGAAATCTATCTTGTATGCATTGTCGTTGATGCGCTCAAGAACTTGAAATGGTCCATCGCCTCTAGGAAGTAGTTTAGATCGATGCTGCACAGGAAACCGCTCTTTGCGATGTGAACCCAAACCCAATCTCCAGGTTCAAAAACAGCTTGTCGACGACCCTTGTTGGCTTGTTTCACATACTGCTCTGTTCGTCGCTTAATGTTCAACCTTGCCTTCTCGTGGATCTGTTTAATAAATTCGGCCTTCTTCGTGCCATCTAAATTAACATACTCAGAAATAGGCAAAGGTGATAAATCCAAAGGAGTTAGTGGATTAAAACCATACACAATTTCAAAAGGAGAAAATTTAGTAGCAGAATGCACTGTACAGTTATAAGCAAATTCAACATGCGGCAAACAATCCTCCTAACTCTTAATATTCTTTTTAATTACAGCCCTCAACAAAGTAGATAAAGTTCGATTCACTACCTTAGTTTGACCGTCAGTCTGTGGATGACAAGTAGTAGAAAACAATAACTTAGTTCCTAACTTAGCTCACAAGGTCTTCCAAAAGTAGCTTAAGAACTTAGCATCCCTATCTGATACAATTGTTCTAGGCATACCATGCAATCGCACAACTTCCCTAAAGAATAAATTAGCAATATTACAAGCATCATCCGTTTTGTGACAAGGAATGAAATGTGCCATTTTAGAGAATCTATCAACAACTACAAAAATAGAATCCCGACTATGTCTAGACTTGGGTAATCCTAACACGAAGTCCATAGAAATATCTACCCATGGCTCATGAGGAATGGGAAGTGGGGTGTAAAGCCTTTGAGGTTGGACTCTAGATTTCGCTTGCCTACACGTGACACATCGCTCACAAATCCTCTCAACATCTCGTTTCATGTGAGGCCAATAGAAGTGTTCTTGCAATACCCCTAATGTTTTACCTACGCCAAAGTGTCCCATTAACCCTCCTCCATGAGACTCCCTCACTAGTAATTCTCTTAAGGAACAAATTGGAATGAACAGTTTACTCTCCCTAAACAAGAATCCTTCATGTTTATAAAATTTTCCATGCCCACTCTTCTCACAATACACATACTCCTCAAAAAAAATCTCGATCAGCAGCATATAACTCTTTAATGTGCTTAAAACCAAACAGTCTAGAACTAAGAGTAGAGATAAGAGTATACCTTCTAGATAGTGCATCAACAACAACATTCTCTTTACCTTGCTTGTAGTGGATAACATATGGAAATGTTTCAATGAACTCCACCCAATGAGCATGCCTTTTATTCAGCTTGTGTTGCCCCTTCAAGTACTTCAAGGATTCATGATCAGTGTAGATTACGAACTCTTTCGGCCAAAGGTAATGTTGCTACGTCTCCAGGGCTCGAACCAATGCATATAGCTCTTTGTCGTAAGTAGGGTAATTCAAGGTTGCCCCACTTACCTTCTCGCTAAAGAATGCAATCGGTCTTCTCTCCTGCATAAGCACTGCTCCAATACCTAATCCTGAAGCATCACACCCAATTTCAAACGTTTTAGCAAAGTTAGGTAAAGCAAGTAACGTCGCCTGAGTCAGCTTATTTTTAAGTGTCTGAAAGGCCTTCTCTTGTTGCTCTCCCCAGCTGAACCCCACGTTCTTCTTAATTACCTCAGTAAGTGTTGCTGCAATGGTGCTGAAATCCTTCACAAATCTCCTGTAAAAACTCGCTAGTCTATGGAAACTCCACACATTACTTACATTGGTTGGACTAGGCCATTCTTAGATCGCACGAACCTTTTCTTCGTCAACCTGTATTCCCTGTGCACTAACAACAAAACCAAGAAACACAAGTTTGTTTGTGCAAAAAGTTCATTTCTTGAGGTTAGCATATAATTGTTCCTTTCGAAGCACTTATAAAACATCCCTCAAGTGAGATATATGATCTTCCAAACTCTTGCTGTAAATAAGAATATCATCAAAATAGACAACCACAAATTTTCCAATAAAAGTCCTCAAAACATGGTCATAAGTCTCATAAAAGTACTAGGTGCATTAGTTAAACTGAAAGGCATTACTAACCACTCATACAATCCATATTTTGTCTTAAATGCAGTTTTCCATTCATCATCTTCTTTCATTCTAATTTGGTGATATCCACTTTTCAAATCAATTTTCGAAAAGACACTAGACCTATGTAACTCATCTAACATGTCATCTAAGCGAGGAATGGGATGACGATACTTTACCGTAATGTTGTTGATGGCACGACAGTCAACACACATTCTCCATGTCCCATCCTTCTTAGGCACCAAAATCACAGGCACTGCACATAGACTCATGCTCTCTCTCACGTACCCCTTCTCCATTAGTTCATCGACTTGCCTTTGGAGTTCCTTTGTCTCCTCCGGATTGCTCCTATAAGCTGGTTTGTTTGGAATCGATGCTCCGGGTACAAGGTCAATCTAGTGCTCAATACCACGAATAGGTGGTAATCCTTTTGGAATCTCCTCAGGGAAGACATCTTCAAAGTCCTGCACAAGAGACACAACCACACTAGGCAAAGAGTTAGATAAGTCGTTAGTAGCCAAACATGTTTCTTAAAAACCAGCAACAACATAGGTTGCTTCATCACTAACGCTCTCCTCACTACACTCACTTTTGCCACACAACTCTCCTTTTGCAAGGCTGCCCTCTCCTTTTCACTCACCACCAAAGTTGATCCCCCTTCAACTTGCCCTCTCACACTCTTTCCAGCCTTCCTCTCTTTTTCCTTTTGATCTTGACTTTTATATTCCTTTTCTTTCTCATTGTCTTTTGCTTTCTTACTCTCTCTTTGCTTTTCACTCACCTTATGTTTTGCAAACGACTGTTGTAGCTGCAACTAATCCTCATACACTTGTTTAGGTATTAACGGTTTAAGATTAAAGCTTTTCCCTTAGTGAACAAGCGTATACTTGTTAGAAAAGCCATCATGAACAACCTTCCTATCAAATTGCCACGACCTCCCCAACAACACATGACATGCTTGCATTGGCACTACATCACATAACACCTCATCCTCATACCTACCAATGCGGAAACTAATCAATGCTTGCTTACTCACCTTAGTCTCTCCACTATCATTCAACCACTGCAATTTATATGGACTAGGGTGTCTAACAGTTTTAAGCCCCAGCCTCTCAACAATAAAATTACTCACTACAATGGTGCAACTCCCTCCATCAATGATCAAACTACAAATGTGATCTCCTAGATAACATCTAGTACGAAATATATTCTCTCTTTGCACCTCCTCTTCTTCCTTCACTTGCACATTCAATGCTCACTTCACTACTGCCACTAGCCTTCCCATTGCAGGCTCCTCATCATCACTAGCATCCTCTAATGGAGGCATATCATCTTCTTCACTATCCCCCTCAGTCTCATACTCACCATCATCACGCAAAATCATCACACCCCTATTTGGACATTGACTAGCAATATGGCCTCTACCTTGGCAATTTAAAGCATCTAATGTCACGATTTCTAGAAGTAGAAGATTCAGGGTTACCTTGATTACCAGGAGTAGAACCCGCTTGCCTCAGCTCCCCTTTTGGTTTGGTGGGTAAAGGCTTTTCTTCTTTCTTCCATTGGTTTGTCTTCCAAGTGGATGAACCATGACCCTATGGAAACCATGCATTACTACTACCTTTCCTCTTGTGCTGGTTCTCAACCTTTATAGCCATGTGAACCATATCCTCCAATTCTACATAATGCTGCAATTCAACCACATTTTGGATTTCTCTATTCAACCCAGCAAGAAACCTAGCCATTGTATCCTCTCTATCCTCCTCTACATTCGCCCTAATCATAGTGACTTCCATCTCCTTGAAATACTCATCTACACTTCGGCTTCCCTGCCTCAGAGTTTGCAACTTGTTGTACAATTCATGATAGTAATACGTTGGCATAAACCACTTCTTCATCACTCTTTTCATCTCTTCCCAAGACTCAATAGGTGGCTCGCCACTCCTTCTCTTACTCAACATTAGTTTATCCCACCACACTATAGCATAATCCGAAAATTCAATGGCAGCAAGTTTTACCTTCTTTCTCCCACTATAGTTGTGACAATCAAATACTATCTCTACCTTCTTCTCCCACTCTAAGTACGCCTCGGGATCATTCTTCCCTTGGAAAGGAGGAATCTTCATCTTTATGCTACTCAATTGATCATCCTCTCTATTCCTATCTCCTCTATCTTCCCAATCCCTAGTTCCTCTATTCTGACCACTATATCCTCTATAACTCCCGATAGAAGGCTCATCAAAGTCATCATCCGACATTTCATCTCCACCCCTCGGTACTCTCCTAGAACGACTCTCCCTCTTACGCCCTTGGAATACGTTTGTGGATTGCTCTAGTCTTTGCTCTACCATCTCATGAATTTGTTCCATTCCTTCTTGTAACATCCTCTTCATTTCTCCCCTCAACGCCTCAATTACTAACCTAGCATCAAACCTTCCCCTCTCACCATCAGGAGAATGTTGTCTCGACATAGTCCCTGCAGAAAAGATTAATACTAACACAAATATATATATAATTAAACCTCACGATACACTGCCTTACATGTTTCGCTCAAATGATGATATCACACAGTCACTCGTGTATCCTCACAAATAATGATGATATCAACTCGCCAATTTCCTCTTCTCAATTCTCTTGGAACTAACCCGAACTACACCAATTTCCTTTCGTAGAATTCGAAACAACTCTAGGGTTCGTAAATTTTCCTCTATTTTTCTATCCGAATTTTTTTTTTGTCTTGGTTGTTGCTCTTGATCACGTTTTTCTTTTCTTTTCTTTTCTCTTCTTTTTTTTTTGTCGTGATTTTTCCTTTTTTTTCTTTAACAATCGCCTAGTCGATATTGCACTATCAAAAGACAATCAATACTACGAAATTGAATACGATAATTGATATGAACGATTGGAGTTAGGGTTTTTGATATTACCTTCCTCAACCGAACTTGATGTTTTGACAAACCTAAGCTCTGATACTAAACTGATACGAACCACGCCAACCCGTGATGAAACCCAATACCAATACGTTCGGAATTTGTTGCTTAAGACGCCCAAACACCTAAAGTGGAAACCGCGACCCGTTGTCTATAAGCGAGACAAAAACCTTGGTATAATGTGAAGACGCCACAATCGGGATGAAAGACCGATTGATAAGTCGGGTTGAACACCACGGAAATAAAATCCGATAAGTTCTAGTTAGTTCTTGAAGAACCAAGAGAGGTGCCTCTCAAAAGTGTTTAATGTTCAAAGATGTAAATTCTTAGTTGTTCTAAACCCTAGGAGCTTTTATACTAGGGTTACAATTCGTGAAAAACAAGTCCAAAACGACGTAGCTTAGATAAGTTGCGTAAAAACATGAAACAGAAAAAGCTGGCCGGTAGGGGATATACGGCCGTGTACTTTGGCCGTGTATGATTCTGTGCCAATTCTTGTCTCCTTACAAGGCCGTGCCTTTTAGCCGTGTGTCTGGCCGTGTATGATTCTGTGCAATCTTAGAATTCCTACACGGCCGTGCCTTGAAAGTACACGCCCTCTTCAACCAGTGTCCGGTGTGACTTGTATAAGAGCAAGGGTCTTCCCATGGTTGTTCCAATCCGTTCCAACTTCATGATTGCTCCAATCCTTTCCGACTTCATGGACATCCTTTAGCAACCGGTTAAGTGCTTCCTTGAGTTGTTTCGCTCGACTTCTTGTGATCGGTCCAGGCGGCACTTCAAGAGGATCCAAATTCCTTCTTCCGGCTTGACTCTCATCATGGATCTCATCACTTCCTCACCACCTGAGGGTTCCACAATAGCCAGCTGATGTTGTGAGACAACCAGCCCATCGATCTTTCTAGATAAAGCCTCAACTTTGGACATGATAGAAGTAGCTACATCCACTTCAAGAATGCCTGCCACCTTCTTTTCTTTGCCCCTACCATGTGACCATTCATAATTATTCGCGGCCATGTCTTCAAAAAGAGTCAAACTTTCTTCAGGAGTTTTATGGTTCAAGGTGCCACTAGCTGCGGCATCTACTGTTTGTCTCGTTTGATAGTTCAACCTATTATAAAATATCTGAACTTGAAGCCACTCTGGGATCCCATGGTGTGGGCATTTCCGCATTAAGTCCTTGAATCTCTCCCAGGTTTCATACAACGTCTCCATGTCATACTGATGATAAGATTGAATCTCAGCTCGAAGTTTAACGGTCTTTGAAGGAGGGAAGAATTTGTCCATAAACTTCTTAATCAGACCTTGCCGTGTAGTAATGGAGTTCTTCGGTAAAGAATTCAGCCACTGCTTAGCCTTGCCTTTCAAAGAGAATGGGAAGAGCCTGAGGCGGATCGCATCATCACTAACTCCATTAAATTTGAAGGTATCACATATCTCCAGAAAGAGTTGGATATGCGCATTTGGATCTTCATCTTGTAAACCATCAAATTGAGTATATTGCTGCACCATCTGAATCACGGCAGGCTTAAGTTCAAAATTATTTGCCTCTACTCGAGGACGGACTATGCTAGAGCTAACGCCTATCAAGTTTGGCCTGGCAAAATCAGAATTGGTTCTAGGTGGCTCATTAACTCGGCCATCTCTATTATCAACCAGTTGATGATTCGGGGGATCCACAACAACATTTCCTTGATTCAACTCTTGAGCACGATTATTGACTTGATTAGCCATTTCTTCCTTTAGTGATTCTCCTTGAATACCAAATGATATTGACTCAGTCGAGTGTTGCTTTTTCTGATAACGACGAATAATTTTCTCTGGCTTAGGATTAAAAATAGCAAGTTCCTTGGAGCGACTTCTGGTCATACACTATAAACGTAATACAAATAAATTATGAGCTCCAAATTCTCAGGAAGAAAACGGGAAAAAAAGATAAGAAAGAAATAAATTGGTTAAATTAATAAGTAAAAAGTGTTTTTAATATTGGCATACCCCCGGCAACGATGCCAAAAACTTGATCGTTGCCAATCGCAGTTTTAATAAATTGAATTCTTGTTCTTAATCTTACTACGAAGCAATAGGCAAGCGTACCTATCGTAGCGTAATATAGTGAGTAAGTACAAGGTCGTCCCTCAGAGATACACTAACTACTAGTACTAACTCCGTTCCTATTATCTAACCGCCGCTTAAATATGTTGGTTGAAACTTAATTACTCTAATCTTAAAACTAATAACTCACTAATAACAATGGTTTTGAAGATTTATCAATTAACAAAAGCAACCTAGATCTTATTCTACTCCTTCTCTATCATGTAATTCAATAGATTTATGAAGATTGGCGTAATTGACTTCTTATACTGTCGAATTCTCTAGTCAAGTTAACTACTTTCTCAAGTATATTAACCTATCTAATCCTAGGTTTATCAAATAGGATCTCTCCTTAGTTAATAGTAACCTAGAATTGCATAAAGCACATGAATTCGCATCAAAATAATCGATGTAAATAGAAGACTCTTATTTCCTATCTCTAGAAGAACAATCAAATCTCATTAATTGCATTAAATCTAATCATAAGAGCAATTTCTCAATTAACTAATATGATATCTTGCATAAATTCATATTCCGGATCTATGAATCTAAGAAACAATTGAAGGGCATGCAATTAATCATAAGAAAGCCAAAAACTTCGCATTAAAAACCAAATCTTCCTCACATGACAAAGAAGTTTCAAATAAAATCTAGATTTAGGGTCTACTCCTCCATAAATTGGACAAAAGAAATGCAATTACTGGAAGAATAAATAAAATTCATAGTCACAACCCATAAGGATAAATCTTCTTCTTGTGGGTCTTCAATCTCCTTTGGAATCGACAGAATCTTCTTTCCCTTGCTGTTATGAGAGTCAGAGCCAATAAAAATTCCGTAACCTCCTGGTCTAGGGCAAACTAACGGTCTATTTATACATGTACCCCCGTTGGATATATACACGAGCGGATACACAAGTAGTGTATCTCATTCATGTATCTCATGCTTGCTTCCAAGTGTCCTTATGTGAATATACACGAGCAAGTACATGGGAGTGTACATTGGTCGTGTATTTGAAACATCATTGAACAGAAGCAAAACTTAGATACACAAGCAAAGTACATGGGCGTATATCTCGCTTGTGTACTCTCCAGAATTCTTTCTCTTCACATGTAATGTATCCAATTCCTTCTTAACTTGATCCGACTCTTCAAAACTTCTTCCCTTAGCTCCAAAATACTCTAGAAGATCCTGAAATTAACATTCATTCCATTAAGCATCCTTTTCTTCAACAAATCATCTAAAAATTCAACAATAAAGCACAATTTCATTACTCTATATAAGGGTATTTTGCGACTTATCAGCTACTCCACTGAATGATTTTGTGAAGAAGAATGTTGAATTCCAGTGGACCGAAATACATGAGTAGGCAATCCAAACATTGAAAGGTAAGTTAACTAATGCTCCTTTGTTAGTATTACCAATTTTTGATAAGGTTTTTGAGATCGAATGTGATGCTTCCAAGAAAGGTATTAGTGGTGTTTTAATGTAGGATTCTAAACCAATAGCCTATGTCAATGAGAAACTCTAAGGTGGAGTGTTAAACTATCCAGTATATGATAAGGAGTTATACGCCTTGATGAGAACATTGCAGGCATGGCAGCATTACCTATGGCCTAAGGAATTCATCATCCGTTCTGATCATGAGAGCTTGAAGTACCTGAAGACGCAGGGAAAGCTGAACAAGAGGCACGCCGAGTGGTTAGAGTTTATTGAAACCTTTCCATACGTCATCAAATACAAGTAAGGCAAGGAAAATGTGGTGGCAAACGCCCTTTCTCGGAGGTATTCTTTATTGACCTCTTTACATACTAAATTGCTTGGGTTTGAAAGTATGAAAGAATTATATGAACATGATGCTGATTTTATTCAAATTTGGTTTGCTTGTTCAGAAAGCGGGTATGGGGACTACTATAGGCATGAGGGATATTTGTTTAAGAAAGATAGATTATGTGTGCCTAAGATTTCTATACGTGAATTACTAGTGAGGGAGACGCATGGGGGTGGTCTCATGGGACAATTTGGAGTAAATAAAGCATTGGATATCTTGCATGAACATTTTTACTATCCTAGGATGAGACATGATGTACAACTTGTGTGTGACAAGTGCTTTGCATGTAGGAAGGCTAAGTCTAAAATCATGCCCCATGGGGAGTATCTTCCCTTACCTGTGCCTACTCAGCTTTAGACTGACATTTCCATGGATTTCATATTAGGTTTTCCTAGATCTCGGAATGGTAAAGATAGGATATCTGTTGTCGTCAATAGGCTTAGTAAAATGGCTCACTTTGTTGCCTGTTCTAAAACTAACGATGCTCGACATATAGCTGATTTATTCTTTAAGGAGATCATTAGATTGCATGGTTTACCTAACTCTATTGTTAGTGATAGAGATGTGAAGTTTTATAGCCACTTTTGGTGCACCTTATGGAATAGGCTAGGTACTAAACTATTGTTTTCCACTGTGGTACATCCTCAAACAGATGGACAAACAGAAGTTGTTAATAGGACACTTTCCACATTGCTACGTGATGTGATTGATAAAAATTTGAAGCAATGGGAAACATGTTTGCCTCATGTAGAGTTTGCATATAATAGGACTATACATTCTACTACATCGTACTCTCCATTTGAGGTTGTGTATGGATTTAATCCCTTAACTCCATTAGATATATTGCTTTACCTACTAACGAGTTTGTTGATCTTGATGGTACAAAGAAGGCAGAATTTGTTAGGGATTTATATACGTAGGTACGGGCTAACATTCAAAAGAAGAATGAACACTATGCCCGATTGATGTCCTGAAAACCAAGATTAAGCACATGCAAAACTAATTTGAAAGACAATTAGATAATGTTAATCAAACTAGTTTCCAAATGGCGACAATTCTTAATGTTTATGATCGATTCTTGATAGAGCCATTTTATACTTAATCTTTATAGTATAAATTATGTTAATTCATTATTGATTTTATAGAAATCATAAGGAAATGGTACTTAATTCTGTTATGGTGATAAATCAGGTTAAATGGAGTCAAGGATGCTAATTCAAGTAAATTAGAGAAGTCATCTACAACTTGGACCAAGACAAGGATTTACACCGCTGGAGGGAAGTACATGGGCGTGTAATTGAAGTATATGGCCGTGTACTTGGTTTTGAATCAACAGGAAGATACACGGTTAAAGTACACGGCCATGTATCGGAAGCACGGTTTGAGGTACGGTCATGGCGCAAACCGTGTTACACACTGGACGAAAAGGCGGAAATGTGGACTTTCAACAGAGAGAGACACGGCTTAGGGCACGACCGTGGTGGAAGCCGTGGGAGAAACCATGCTTGGAGCCGTGGTGGAAGCTAGACGTGCCAAGGAGAAGAAATTGTGGAACTTCGATAGAGGATGACACGGCCTAGGATCTAACCGTGGTGTAGACCGTGGTACACACTGGACAAGGATGGAGACTTGTAGATCATGCACAGAGGAAGGCACGGTTGAAAATCTAGCCGTGGGTGGAGCCGTGCTACACACTGGACACGGAGGATGATACGTGAATTATGCACAGAGGAAGGTACGGCTTGACCCACGGCCGTATGGTAGGGCGTGCCAGGCAGACGAAGATTCACTTCTCGAAATCTACTTGGAAAAGGAAAGATATTTTCGTATCTTGCTAGCAAAAGATCACATGCCATCCCTCTAACAATATAAATAGAACCAACCCTAGAGGGTGAAAAAAAACTTTGGAATCTTTGGGATCTTGAAGAACCTTGGATCATCTTGGAGGCAGAGCAGGCAACCGGGTTCATGATGTTTCTACTTTTTATTTTCGTTTTGTTGATGAACATGAGTAGCTAAGCTACTTTTCTAGCCAAAGGGTCATAGATGTTTAATTCTCCACGAATTGTGAGGTCTAATTGACTTGTATTTAATCTATTTGTTGTTTTCGGATATTCATATATCTTCTGATTGTTTTGTCATTATTATCTTTGTTGATTGGTATGAATAGAGCTCTTCTACTCAATTAGCAAGTTAATATATTGTCAACTAGCACGTCAAATCCGTAATTGTTTGATTGTTCTAGTCTTAGTGACACAATAACATGTTTGGTTATAAAATAGATGATTGAATTCATGTTATGGAGGTGTGTAATCGTGTTTAAATAGGTTATCTTATAATCTACTGGCATGAATTGGTGGTCTCTCTAGTTTTTAATGCTATTGGTAGATTAAATCCTAAGCGCTTGTCTGGGGTTGTCTAATCGATAAGAGAAATAATCAAAGAGCTTCTCTTGGTTATCGAGGAAGTACGGAGAGATAGGTTGTTAGAGCTTGTTAATAACCATAACCAGTTTATCTAGGAATAAGAATAGAAAACATTTGCATCGATGATCAATTCCTTGAATTAAACTATCTTGATTCCTTTGGCTAGGCTTTTATCAATATACGATTCTATTATCTTGCTTCGACTTTATTTTGATTCATAAACAAAACCCCCCTCGTTTTCTTTTCATCTTTATGCCCTTTGAATAGAAATATCTTTAACCAATCCCTATGGATTCGACCCTACTCACCACTATATGCAAATCATATAATTGTCTAGGGGTAGGTTTTATTTTTGTTGGATTCGACACCCATCAAATTTTGGCGCCGTTGCTGGGGATTGGTGTCAAATTTATTTCTATTCTTGTATGACTCGTTCTTCTCAGACAAGTGAACTAACTTATATTCCGGAGATTGAGAAGACTCTAAAGAGGTTGCGACAAGAAGCTAGATCATCCACTGGACTGAACTTAGCATCGGATTTGTTTGATTCATCCCTTGATTCAGAAAAAGAAGACGATATGGCAAATCCCGAGAGAACCTTAAGGGAGTTGGCTGCGCCGGATGTGAATCAGCAACCACTTTATATTCACTGCCCCGAACTAGCCGTGGAATTCGAGTTAAAATTTGGGTTGATACATCTGCTACCCACCTTTCATGGTCTTGAGAATGAAGATCCTCATAAGCATTTGAAAGAGTTTCATATAGTGTGTTCTAGTATGAGGCCGCAAGGGATAACCGACGATCAAATCAAGCTACGTGCTTTCCCGTTTTATTTAAGTACTAAAGCTAAAGATTGGTTGTTTTCATTTGCCTCCAGGTTCTATAACCACATGGACTGATATGGTGAGACTCTTCTTGGACAAATTCTTCCCCGCATCCAGAGCCACTGGTATAAGAAGAGAAATTTGTGGTATAAAACAGAGGGACACCGAGACTCTTCATGAGTATTGGGAGAGGTTCAAGCAACTATGTGCAAGCTGCCCACAATATGGGATATCTGAACAACTCCTCATCTGATATTTTTACGAAGGCCTACTTCTGATGGAGAGGAAGATTATGGATGCTACAAGTGGAGGCGCTATAGTAAACA
>JBBMOL010000495.1:65201-160440 GCA_037954665.1 Laguncularia racemosa | reverse complement strand
GGAAGTCCCGGGTTTTTTCCCTTTTCTTATTTTAAAAAATGTTCCTTGTTTTTTTCCCCTTTTTTAATTTGTTTTGGGGGAAAACATTGGGGAAACCTTTTCAAAAAAAGTGGGGGGGAGAGGATAATAAAATTAGAAAATTTAGAGAATGACTTAAAATTCTAAAATTTTGTCCTTAAGCAATTTTAAGCAAAAAATTTTTTTTTCAAATTATCATAAAATGGAGATTTTTAAAAAATGTTGTAAAAAAAGATCAAAAAAAATTTAAAATTGATTGTTCAAATGCTTTACTAAACCTATTTGTATTAAAAAAGGGTTTTTAAAATTAAGTGGGAAAAAACCCTTTAAAAAAAAATTTTTCCCTTGTATTTAGTTTTAGAATTGGAAGTTAAGAGAAAGGGTTGAGTCCTAAGTGAAAAAAAAAAAAGTTTATTCAAGGGTTATATTAGCATGTATACTCTTTGAAGTTGTTGGTAAAAAAAAAAAAATCAAGCATACCCATTCCCCCAAAATAATTAAAATAATGAGTTAAGAGTATTAAAAAACAAAAATTTTTGAGTGGGAAAGAGCCCGTGGGGTATCTAAAAACCCCGGGGGCATTGGTACGGCTCGGGATGTGCCGACTCAAAAACCCTATAACGAAAAGGGAAAAAAAAAAGGCAAAGTTCATAAAAAAAAGGGGGAAAAAAAACCCGTAAAAAAAAAGGATTTTGATTAAATCAAAAGAATTGAATGTAAACATTCTTTGAAAAAAAAGACTTAAAATAAAAGGGGAAAAAAAATCTAGGAAAGAGTGAAAAAAAATTGCTTTTTTTTATTTGCAAGGATTATTTTATTTGGGTAATACCCAAAAAAATTTTAAATTGGGTTTTTTCCCCTTAGTGGTTTAAGTTTTTTCCCTTTTGAAAAAAAAAATTTTTTTTGCTAAACAGAGGGGTTAAAGTTTGTTTTTTTTTTAGATTAGTATTAAATTTTTCCAGGGAAAATTTTATCCATAAAAACCAGTTTTGGTTGAAAAGTAGACATTAAAATTAAAAGCATGAATTAAAAAGAATAGTTTTGGGAAAAGATGAAAAAAAAATTTTTTATAATTATGACGGATTTTAAAATTGATTTGATTCAATTTGCTTAGGACAAGCAAGAGTTAAGTGTGGGGAATTTGATAGAAGCCAGTTTATACTCATATCTTTATAGTATGAAGTGTGTTAACTTTTATTATAGATTTATAGAAATCATAAGGGGGCAAAATGGTACTTATTTTTATTATGGTGTAAATCAGGTTAATGGGAGTCAAGGGGTGCTAATTCAAGATAAATTAGAGAAGTATCTACAACTTTGGACAAGACAAGGATTTACACCGCCGGAGGGAAACGGAAAGTTACATGGGCTGTAGTTTGAAGTACACGGCTGTGTACTTAGTTTTGAAGCCACAGAAAATACACGGGTGAAGTACACGCACGTGTATCTGTCTAGAAGGAGGCACGGTTTGAGATCTCGGACCATGGTTCAAACCGTGCTTACACACTGCATGGAGAAGGAGAGAGTCTCGCTTTGTGACACGTGCCGTGGTGGAAGCCGTCGGTGGGAACCGTGGTTGGAAGGCTTGATGAAGACGTGCCATATACTAAATAAGGAGGAGAAATTGTGGAACTTCGACTAGAAGGATGGACATGGTTGGGATCTGGCCGTGGTTTTAAAAACCGTGTGGTACAATTCTGGACACGGAAGTGATATGTGAATTTATACAGAGGAAGGCAGGCTTGACCTACGGCCGTTGTTGTAGGTCGAATGCCAGGCAGACGACTTTATTTTCTTCTCGAGGATTTACTTGAAAAAGGGATAGATATTTAGTTTTCTTGCTAGCAAAAGATCATTGCATTCTTTAACAATATAAATGTAGAAACTAACCTTAGAGGGTATGAGAATCTTGGAGATCATCTTGGAGACAAGAAGAGAAGGAGGGGGTAGAGCAGAAAATAGGGAACTGAAGCTTGTTATGTTTGTCTTTTTATTTTCGTTTTGCTGATGAACATGCGTAGCTAAGCGGATTTTCTAGCCAAGGTGTCATAGAAGTTTGATTCCTCCATGGAATTATGACATCTAATTGGTTTTGTCTTTTAATCTCATTCTTTGTTTTTGGATATTCATATAATCTTTGAGTGTTTTTTCATTATTTTTTGTTGATGGTATATTTAGAGCTCTTCTACTTAATTAGTCAAGTTAATATATTGGTCAACTAGCACTTCAAAATCGTTAATTGTTTGATAGTTCTAGTCTCGGATGACACAATAACATGTTTTTGATTATAAAATAGATGATCGACAGTCATGTTACGGAGATGTATGATCTTGTTTAAATAGGTTATCTATATCTACTGGCATGAATTGGTGGTTCTCTCTTGTTTTTAATGCTATTGTTAGATTAATTTCTAAGAGCTTGTTTTAGGGTTGTCTAATCGATAATGAGAAATAGTCAAAGAGCTTGTTTTGATTATGAGGAAAGTAAAGGAAGAGTAGGTTGTTAGAGCTTGTTAATAACCATAACCATTTATCTTGAATAAGAATAGAAAACATTTGCATTGATATCAATTCCTAGAATTAAACTATCTTTATTCCTTTTGCTAGGGATTTATTCAATCATTCGATTTTATTACTGTATTCAATATTGTTTTGATTCACAAACAAACCCCCCATTTTTTTTTCCTCTTTATTCTCTTTGAATAGAAATATATTTAACCAATCGCTATGAATTCGATCCCTTACTCTCCACTATATGCAAATCATATAACGGGTTTTTTCCTAAGGTGTAGGTTTTTATTTTTGTTGGATTCGACACCCATCAATCATACTTGTGTTTTCTCCATCAACAATTGTTTATCAATTTTGAACCAAAAATTTGGGAAAAATTTTTGGGGAAAGGAGATTTACAAAAAATTGGTTTCTTATTGTTTTGTGGGGTTAATTCACGTGGTTTTCTTGTGATTGTTTTTTTAAATTGGGAAAGAATATTACATTGTTGGATTGTTAATTACATTTTTTAAACCTTCGGATTTCATTTTTTTCCCCAATTATGGTTCACATAATTCATTGTCCTATTGAACCAATTTTTTTTTTGTGAATTAAAGTTGTTTCTTTGATTCATTTGAATTGCTTAACCTTGGTTTTGAGCACATCATTTTTTTGGTTTTTTTCATTCTTGGATTTTGCAACTTCATACATTTTCTTTTTTTGTGGTTTTGGGAATTAAAAAGATTGAGGGTTTATGAAAAATTTGGAGAACTAGTTTGTTTTTTGGGTGAAATTTGGGTCTTTCAATTGGGTTTTGTGTGTTAGGATTGGTTTTGAGCACACATCTTTTGGTATCAAAGCGTGGGTTTAAAGAGAAGGGAATTTTCATGATCTTTCATTTTTTTGACCCGAAATTATATGTATGGGGAGGTTTTGAGTTTTTTTAATTGTGTTATTGAGGATTTTGAATTTGTTGTTTGTTGAATTTTGGAATTGGAAATTTTGTTATAGCTCATTTGTTGTTTGGAGATCCCCGGGTGAGTAGAAGAGCATGTGTGTGTTGTGTTTTTTGTATGTGTGGTGTATTGTGTGTATGTTGATTGAGGGAATTCCCAACGTGGTGTCCTTGAGCTTCCCGTGGGGAAGAGTAGTGTTTCTTTGTTGATCATTTGTGATCATTTGGGGAAAAGGGGAAAAAAAACTGAAAACAAAGAAGAGCAAATGGAGAGTTGATAAATTTCAAAAATTGTTTTTAAATTTTTAAAAGCAAAGAAGAGTAAAGGGAAAGTGTTGATGATTTTGGAATTGTGTTTGGTCTTTTAAAATTTTTCAGATTTGAACTTTTGTGGAAAAAAGGAATCATTTGAATTCAAAACAATTCCATTAACTTGAAGTTGTTATTGGGGGTATTGAATATATTTTTTTTTGTTTTAAAATTTTTGGGTTTATTATAAATTTGTGGAAGTTGCTTTTAAAGGAGGTGCAAATTGGGAATTGTTGCCGGGGGGGTTAAAATGTTTTAAGTTGGGGTTTGTAAAGGGAGTAAAAGAGTTGTTGGAGTTGTGTATGTTGAGTAAAGGGGGTAATTTGCACCGTGAGTGTTATTTTGTGAAGTTTTTAAGTGATCTTAAAAGTGGATGTGAGGAGTAAGAGTGTTGATCCTTTGTGATCAATTAAAAGAAGTGTAAAATTGTGTAATGTTTTTTGGGAAGTGAGGAGTAGCAAATTGTAATTTTTAGATTTGAATTCAAAATTCAAGTTTTGGGGTTTTAAAAAGTCAATTTTAAAATTTTAAAACACACATTAAGTCAAAAGTTTAATTGTGTGTCATTTGAATTTGAAATTGCTTTTTCCATTTATGAAAAAAAAATTTTGGGACTTATTGAATTCCCCTTTTTTTTTAAATTTGGGAAAATTGAGCTGCCCTTTTTTTGGGGTTGGAGTTGCAATTTGATTTTGTGTTTGGGAAATGGGGAAAAAGGGACGTGGCTTGAGGGAAGATTGTATGTAGCGTTGTATTTTTTTGTAAAATTTTGGGAAAGGGTGTTAACATTTGGTGTTGGTTGTTGTATGTGTTGTCAAGCTACTTGTTGTTGGTGGCGTGAGATTTTTAAACCGTGAGCAAAAGGGGGAAATTGTGGGAGTGGGTGAATTTCTATGTTGTATATTTTTGGGTTTTTTTTTCTGCCAATTGTGTATTTGAAATGGTGAGAAGTCAAGGCAAGAAAAAGGAAAGTGAGTTTGTAAAATTTGAAATTCAAACAAGTCAATTTAAAATGTGAAAGTAATTGAAATAGTTACTTAAACACTTGTTAAATTTAATTCTATCTATTGAAAGTAGTTTAGTGTACTTCATTTGTGGCTTGGTTGTGTAGTTGAACCTTGGAAGTGTGAAGATAATTATTGTTTGTTGGATTTAAAAGGCATAATCATGTCTAGTAAAATGTCTTTATTATGCTAATGTATTGCACCGGAATTGAAAATACATTTAAATACTAAGGGTTTAAAAAGGGAAAAATTATTCCATACTTCTTGTAGGGACAAGGAAATTTATGTGTCCTTATAGTTGATGGGGTAGTTATCCAATGTGGTAGCAGCCCTCGTTAGTATCGAAACTAAAACTTGCTACTTTCCCCCACATCCTAAACCGTTTACATTGCATTGGGTTTTTGTGATTAGGGGGAAATTTGCATGTGACCCAAAGAGCTAGGGTACCTTTTAGGTAGGAAAAATAAATACCCATGATGAAATCGAGTGTGATTTTCTAAACCCATGTGTTTCATCCCAATATTTCTTGGTGGCCTTGGTTATATGTATGAGGGGCTTACATGATGGGTTCAAATACTTATGTATTAAAAAGGGGGAAAACGGATTATTCTAAAAATTTATATCGCCTTCAGAGGTTCAAAGGTTTTTTTGCAACAAATCAGTAGACCATCAGTGGGCCATGAGCAATTGAGCCAACCCTTAGAGCACAAAATTTTTCCCAAAAACAAATGTGCAAACCATTTGAGGAAACCCAATGATCATAGTTAGATGAGCGGGCTACCGAGGACCAAAATATTTTTAAAAGGAGTTGTGTTCACTTTTTGGGTACTAGAGGGCTCATGAGCAGTTAAATAAACCCCTTGCAGAATTTGGGGTCAGAGTCATAGAGCCTTCATCGGGGGCCAAAAATGTTTAGAGGGCAGTTGTGTTCACCTTCGGGGGTTTCAAAGGGTAAGAGCAGTTGGGCCCAAACCCTTAGAAGGGCCATGAGGGTCAACGGGCATATAGAGAGTTAGAAAAGGAGGGAAAAAGGGGTTTTTTGTAGAATGGGTTGATACAGGGGGAACTTTAGTGGGTAATGGAGCATTATTTGTGTTTTTAAATGAGATCATCCTAGAAATGGAGAAGAGAAAACAATCACTAGCTGTGGTATTTCAGATTTTGGGATTCTGTAGTTATATTTCTTCAGGTAGCTTGCTAGGAGGAAACAGAGTCTCTACTCCCATTTTATCTACCAGCTTTGAGGCCCAAATCTTTTTGAGGCTGAAGAGATGATGGGAATTCAAAATTAATAAAACCTTTTCTTTAAAGGGCAAAAACAAAAAAAAGGTTTTTTAAAAATATTGGTGAGGGAGGGCCCTTTTAAGCAAATCGACCCTAGAATTATTTTTACAAAACCCCTTTTCTTTTTATTAATTTTATTGTATATTCCAATGGATGCTTATCTTGCTTTACAGAGCGATGGACAAACTCACTCTAACTTAGCTTGTGGGTCATCCATGGTTTGACCTAACCGGCGATGAGTTGGGCCCAAAATCAAAACCTATGGAAGAGCTGTTTGATAAAGGGGACTATTTTTTTTTTATAATTATTTTTTTAGACTATTTATGTTTTTAATCTTTCTTTTAGGTCACTTTCATTTGTTGTAATTGTTTTTTTAAAAATGACTACCTTAAAAGGGGCCCAAAAGTTGAATTTTTTTTGGATTTTTAAAACCAAAAAAGGGGGGAAATAGTATAAATACTTACTTAAAATAGGGTTCGGGAGGCCAAAATTTTCAGATTTGAACGTGTTTTTTACGGATTTAGTAAGTTGGGATACCAAATGTACAAATTTCGGATTCAAATTTCCCTTCACATAAATCAAATTGTCAAAAAACAATAAATGCCCACAAATTTTTAGGGTTTTCGGGGTTTTTTGAAACTAACAAATTTAAAATCAAAGATATGGAAAAAATTTAAACCAATCTTAAATTCTAAGATTGTTTAAAATTAAACAAAATTTCACAATCAAATTATTGAACGTTTAGAGACTACGTTCTATAAATCAATCACTAAGGTTAAAAAATTTCCCAGAATTCAATAACAATGCTCGCCCCCAAATTCTTTGGGGAACCAAGAATTGATAAGAACAATAGAATAAAAGTGAAAATCAATTCTCAATATTCAAAAAATCCAAAAAGGGATTCACACACACTCAAGTTTTTTCTTAAAACCCCAAAAATAACATTCCCCCTTAGAAAAACCAAAGGGAAAGCCTATTTATTTCATCCAAAAAAAAATTTGGGGCGAAACCATTTTAAAAGGGTGGGAAAAAAGGGGCCCCGGGGCCCTTCATTTAGGCCCGGGTCCAAAGGCCCGGGGGCCTTTTAAGCTAAATCGGCCAGCCTTTATTCAAGGCTGGCTTAAGGCTGGCCCAAAATTCACCTTTGATCCTCCCGACGCTTATGTCCCCCTTTTTGGACCTCCTATTGCCACCTAGGCCGGATTGACTTTGTCTTCTTTGGTGGGTCGTATCTTAGCTCTTGGAATCGTATTTTTAGGAAAATGTCACTTTTCGTGAGAGAGAGCTTAAGGGTTTCCCCAGTTCCCTTTCCCCTTTTTCAATTTTAATTTCCAAGAGTTGAGACTGTAGCGAGTGAACAATTGAAATTGGGGAGTCATATCAATTTCTACTTGTTTTTTTTTTTCTTCTCTAGTGTGTAATATCTAGGGTTGGATTAGAACATTTCTTAGCCAAAATTTTAATTGGTATAATTGAATTAGTGGGGTTTTTTTTTGAAATAATTATCATACTTGGGGATTCTCCATCAACAATTGTTTATCAATTTTAAACTGTAAAAATTTGGGAAAATTTTGGGAAGGGAGATTTACGAAATTGGTTTTATTGTTCTTGTGTTTTAATTTACGTGGGGAAATTTTTGTGATTGTTGTTTTATTGGAGAAGATTATCATTTTTTGGATTGTTAATTGCATCTTTAAAGCTTTAGATTTCATTAAAATTTTCCATTAGGGTTCACGCAATTCATGATTTATTGAACCGGGGGTTTTTATTTGTGAATTGGGAAGGGTTTTTTCTTTGATTTATTTGCAAAGTGCTTAACCCTTTGTTTTGAGCACATCATCTTTTGTATCTGAGGGTTACCTTTTTTGGATATGCAAACTTCATTTAATTTTTTATATTTGTGGATTTAGAAAATTTTAAAGATTGACGGTTTATGCAATATAGAGGACTGTTTGATTTCTTTTTATTTAAATTTGTCTTTCAATTGGGTTTTGTTTTGCTTGGGCTTGGTTTTTAGCACATAAAATATGTTAATGCCTTTAAAAATTTAGTTGGAATCACTTGAGAAAAAATTGATTTTGGCCCTTACTCTGAGTTTGACTTTTAAAGTTAAAGAGACAAGAAGATTTCACGTGTTAGTGGTTAAGAATGTGTTGATCAATGGAAATAGGTTCAAGTGGAAAGGGCACCAAGAACGGGTTTTGTACTTTATTGCAGAGTTTTAAAAGAAATAATATCAAAGGAGACACTTGATGGACTACTTTCCCTTTTGGAAAATACAATATTACCTTGATCTTACTCTTGGGGGAGTTTTATCAAACTTACCATGCTATAAGATGAACGCAAAAGAATGTGAGATTTGGAGAGAGAAGGTGGATGAGCTATTACAGAAGGGGACTTATACAGAATAAAAGCATAAGTCACTGCACGCTAGTTCTTGCAATGTTTGACTCCCAAGAAAGTAATACTAGAGGATGTTTGTTGACAACAATAGGTGATAACAAAATCTCTATGGATATGGATTCGCATTTTTAAGCTAGACAATATGTTGGATGAATTGCATGGTGTTGGTGGTTCCTTATCGTCGCCAATATGTAGTTTTTAATAAATTGAAGTCTTGTTCTTAATTCTACCTACGAGAGCAATAGGCAAGTGCCCCTATCGTAGGTTAATTAATATAGGAGTAAGCACAAGGTCGTCCTCGGGAGATCCACAATTTTTTATTTTACTAACCGTTCCTTTTTTCTAACGCCGCTTAAAATGTTGGTTTAACTTAATTATCTAATTTTTAAACAAACCACTAACAACAATGGTTTAAAGATTTTACAATTAACAAAAGAACCTTTAGATCTTTTTTATTTCACCCTTCTTTTATCATGTAATTCTTTGATTTTAAAGATTGCGTAATTGACTTCTTTTTACTGTCAGATTCTCTAGTCAAGTTAAATTTTACTTTCTCAGTATATTAACATTTAAAATTTCAAAGGTTATCAAATAAATTCTCCTTAGTTAATAGCAACCTGGAATTGCATAAAGCACATGAATTCGCACAAAATAATGTTGAAAACAGAAGACTCTTTTTTCCCTTCTCTAGAAGAACATCAAATCTCATTATTTCTTTAAATTTCTATCATAAGAGCAATTTCTCAATTAACTAATATGATATCATGCAAAATTCATTTTCCCGGAATTCATGATCTAGAAACATTGAAGGGAAAAATTTAATCATAAGAAAGAACACTTACATTAAACCAAATCTTCCACATGACAGGAATTTTAAAAAAATAAAATCTGTTTGGGGGTTCTACCCCCTAAATTGGACAAAAAAAAGGGCAATGCTGAAGAATAAAAAATTCATAGTCAAACCCCTTTTAAAATAGATCTTCTTTTCGGGGGTCTCAATCCCCCTTGGAATCGATGAATTTTCTTTTCCCCTTGTGTTATGAGAGTCAGAGAAAATAAAAATTGAAAATTTGGGTTCTAGGGCAAACTAAGGTTTCTATTTATACATTACCCGGTTGGATATATACAGAGCGGATACACAAGTATGTATCTGTTGGTTATCTCATCTTGCTTCCCAATTTGGCTTATGTGAAATACAGAGCAAGTACGGGGGAGTGAAATTTGGGTGTGTATTTAAACATCATGAACAAAAAAAAAAAACTTAAAATACACAAGCAAAGTAATGGGCGTGTAATTTCCAACATCCCCTTCAAAATACACAACAAAGTACATGGGTGTATCTCGCTTGTGTACTTTCCAGAATCTTTCTCTTCACATGTAATGTATCAATTCCTTTAAATTGATCCCCCCCTTCAAATCCTTCCCTTAGCTCCAAAAAAACCTAGAAGATCCCGAAATTAACATAATTCCATTAAGCATCTTTTCTTCAACAAATTTATCTAAAATTCAACAATAAAGCCCCCAAATTTTATTACTCTAGTAAGGTTTTTTGACTTTTTCAAAAATTTCCACACTTTAAATCTTTGCTTGTCCTCAAGAAAATAAAACATTAATCAAACTTCTCATTAATATGATTTTCGTTACCAAATTAAAAACTTCCCCACACATTTAAAATTTTGAATTTTAATTTTAAAGCTCAAATTTGGGAATCCCTCAAATTAATGATTTTGCTTTCTCACCCCTTTCGGTGAAAAATATTGTAACAAAGAACTTTTGTCAAATTTCTAGAAATTTTTTTAGAGTAAACCAATCTTTACCTTTTTCATTTAACAATGGCTTTCATGATTTAAAATTAGCCAAGATCAATTAACAAAAGGGAAACTGGTACCCTTTTAAAACCAAATAAAGTCTATAAACTTCTCCCAAATTTTCTTTTCTTAGTAAAACAATCAAATAATTTAAAATACATTGCATCTTTGTTTCCCCCTGGATTCCTCCTCCTTTTTGGTTGATCTCTTCAAAGATTTTATTCTTTGTAATGGGTTTACTGGTTTCATCCCTTTTTTTTTTTTTTTTTTTTTTTTGGGTCTTGCAACCCCCTTAAAGAGTTTTCACCCTAACCCAGGGTCGTCACCCCCGTTAACAAAAAGTTATCCCCTCAATTGAGGGCGTTTTAGGATTAATTTTTCGAGTTACAAGACCCTCTCAAATTTTTCCTTTTTTGGGATTTCATTTTATTAGGTAATTTCCTCGGTGGGGATCCCAAAAGGGAAAAAAAGACCTTAGGGGACCAGGTTTTTAAAGGAACCCCCCTCGACCTCTTTTCCCAACTTTTTATTTTGACTATTAGTAGGGAGTCAAAATTCGCTCTTCTGGGCCAAAGCCGCCAACCAACCAATCCTTTTTTTTTCAAAATAACATGCTTTTTATTAAATTATTATTTAAAGAGATCTTCTAAGAAGGATCACCCAAGAGAATCATTTCATTTGCCCTTTCATGAAAGATTAAATGGCTCTCAAGATCTTTGAGTTTCAAAACGATTTTATCCATAACTTTGACTAAGTATCAATGTTCCAAAGAAGACAAAGGTGACATGCAAATACTCTTTTAGAGGAATTCATTCACTAAATGCTAAAATACTATGTAATTTGCAATCATGATTTCAAAATTCGATTACCCAGCAAAAAGAAAAAAAAAAAAATTGGGGGAAATTTTGAATGAACTCATACAATTCAGCATAACCCTTATCAAATTTCTTTAGTATCCCCTTCCCCACACTTAGATTGAGCATTGTCCCCAATGTCTTTATCATTCAAGAATACAATGGTCTAAAATAAGTTAGGGTCGTCAATTACACAAAGAAAGTGATAGGACTTGCATTGGGTTTCTGAAACAAGGAGGAAGATACCCACGTTGAGATACACAACCAAAGTACACGATTGTGTACCTGATTGTGTATCTACCCATCTCATACATGCACAAATTAAACCATAGGAACCTCCAAAATCAGGTCTTGTGGCTTTAGTATATTATAAAATCTACCTTCCTGAAGGCAAAAAATTAACTACAACACACACAAAGCATCCTTAAACATAAAGTTCGAATCTTGATTCATAAGAAGGGAGGTGCGATAGTTTGTGATCATAAAAAAAAAGGGGCCTAAATAACTTGGTTTCTAAGAAGAAGATCGGGAAAGAAACATAAAAAAACATTATTCAGAAACCTACAAAATCAAAGTCCCAAATATTTATGTTCAAACCCTAACTGTTGATTCACTTGTTTGGTAGCCACTCATGAAAATCAATCATACATGCATTCACGTGAGTTCAAAATGTCTACAGATCTATCAACAATCGACTTCCAAACTGCGAAATCACTCATCATACCATCATCATAGATGCAAGCAGTTATGGTAGTCGTAAAAGAAAACCGAGCAATAATCGTATTGCAATAAGTATTGAAGAAGAAGAAGAGAAAACTTACTTCCCTTGAGTCCTTGAAACGGAAGAAATTTATGGTATGGAAAGAACAACCATAGTATGGAGGAGTAAGTGGTAGTGAGTGGGTCGAATACTCGAATGGAGAATGGGTTGTGTAAATGCCAGAGTGAAGTGAGGAGTCCTTTTATAGTACGAGCAGAAAAATTAGATACACGACCAAGTACACGGTGATGTACTTTGGTCGTGTACTTGGATTCCTTTCTGTGGGTTAGATACACGACCAGGTACACGAGCGTGTACCTTGTTCGTGTATCGTGGGAGAGCATTCTGTGAGTTTAGATCCCACGAGCTTTGTACCTTGTTCGTGTATCATAGGAGAGCATTCTGTGAGTCAAATACACGACCAGGTACACAGCGTGTATCTTGTTCGTGTATATAAAGGGGGTGTTTGTGGGTCAGATACATGACTAGGTACACGAGCGTTTTACCTTGTTCGTGTATCAAATTGTGCCTTCTATGGGTCAGATACCACGACCAGGTACACGAGAGCGTGTACCATTATTCGTGTATCTCTGATATGTACACAATGAAACATTTTTTTGAAAGTACACGGGAGCCACACCATGACGTATTCCCCTTTTGTATTGCAAAGTCAATTTAGACACCCTCTGGCATGTGGGGAGAAACCGGATACACCACTAGTGTACCCGGTTGTGCAAATCAAAGTACATACCTGTCATCACTTTATCTTGCACTCCTTGAAAAGGTCTCCCATCCTGAATTTTCCCACACTTAGAGCTTAAAAAGCTCTAATTTAAAGGGGACTTTCAAAAGAATCCAAACTTGGTTAGCCCCTCTATAGCTTGCTGTCCTGCAAAAGTTACTCCAAAGCAATGGGTGATAATAAAGAAAGTAAAGAGTAAAGAGAAAACTTACTTAAGCAACAAGGGTTGCCTCCCAAGAAGCGCATTGTTTAAAAAGTCGTTAGCTTGATGTAAAAGAACTGGTGGAGCTCAAATGGAGATGAGAAATGAGGTTCAGTTCCTCCTTTTCTTTCCAAACTGTTTTGTCCCCAAAGTAATGCTTAAGCCTTTGGCTATTCACCTTGAAAATGCCTTTCTTGGAGATTTTATAACCCAAAACAATACCTTCTTTTGCCATAAAATGACACTTCTCCAAATAGGACCAGGTTAGTACTTCATAACGTTGCAACACTAACTCAAGATGGTGTAGACACTCATCAAAAGAATTCTCGAAAACAAAAAAATCATCCATGTATACTTCCATCTTGTCTCCTACCATAACCCTCAAAAATAGCCAGCATGCATCGCTGAAAGGTGGCTGGAGAGTTGCATAATCCGAAAGGTATGCGTCAATAAGCGAAGGTTCCAAAAGGGCATGTGAATGTCGTCTTTTTCCTTGTCTTCGGGTGCGATAGGAATCTGAAAATATCCAGACATCCCATCGAGGAAACAGTAATATGCATGTCCAGCTAACTAACTTTCAAGCATTTGGTCCACAAATGGAAGAGGAAAATGATCCTTTCGAGTTGCATCATTTAGCTTGCGGTAAACTATACCAAACTCTCCATCTAGTGACAGTTCTCATCGGGATGAGTTCATTTTTTTCATTCGGTTTCCACTGTCATACTGCCTTTCTTCGGAAAATACTTGAATGGGGCTCACCCATGAGCTATCAGAAATCGGGTAGATCATTCCTGCATCAAGCAATTTGATGACTTCCTTTTTTACCAACATCACTCATATTTGGATTAAGTCGGCGCTTGCGATTGTACCACTGGCTTGACAAAATCTTCCATCAAAATTTCGTGTGTACAAAATGATGGCTAATCCCCTTTATATCTGCAAAATTTTTCCATGCAATTGCTTTCTATGTTGCCCTAGGACATGCAATAACCTTTCCTGTTGATCTCGATCCAGATTTGACGTAATTATGACTGGAATTTTTAGAATCTTCTTCTAAAAATGAAATTATTGAAGGTAGTCTGGCAGTTGTTTCAATTCTAGCTCAGGGTGTTCCTCAATTGAAGGTTCGATCTCTGAAGGGTTGATCTATTCATACCTTAAAAAGCTTCTTTCTTCTCTTAACTCAGGATTATTATTAAGCTGATTGACAACTCCCTCTAATCGCCATATTTTCAGGTTGCTCTTTCTCCCCATTCATCAAACTCGATTCCAATGCTTTCACCAATCAAAGTCTTGCAATGAATCTGAAACTGCGAAGTCGAGGTAGTCAATTGCATAGCATGTATCATCATGGTGTAGGCTTTGTCAAAGGGACGTCGGGTCATTTTCACTATGACCTCTTCATTTCCCATTCTCAACACTAACTTCCCATCCCCAACATCAATTATGGCTCTAGCATAGCCAAAAATGGCCTCCCCAATATAAAGGGACCTCCACATCTGCTTCCATGTCAAGCATGACAAAATCCGCCGGGAAGATAAAGTCCTCACCCTTCACTAATACATCCTTCAACTACTCTTTCCCCGGGAAATTTTGACTAATCGATCGCTAACTGAAGACTCATTTTGGTTGGTTTCGGCTCCCCCAATACCCAATTTCTGGAACATCTTGTATGGCATCAAATTAATGCTGGCTCCCAAATCACCAATGCCCATTTTTCAGATAAATTCCCTATCAGGCAAGGGAGGGTAAAGCTCCCAGGATCTTTTAACTTCTTTGGGAGTTTGTTCTGTATTACCGTAGAGCATTCTCCTCCTAAGTTTACAGTGGAGAACTCTTCAAGCTTTCCTTTTGTTCAATAGCAACTCTTTCAAAAATTTTGCATATCGTGGCATTTGTGATAATGCCTCAACCAGTGGAAGGTTGATATGCAATTGCTTGAATATCTCTAAAAATCTGCCACAGTGCTCATCTGTTCTGTCCTTCTTGAGTCGTGCTGGATAAGGAACATTGGGCTTGTATTTTTGGGATTAATGGATTGATGATTTCTCTTTAGGTGATTTTTCTGAATGCTTTCCCCTTTCTTTGAGAACTACTTGTTCTTTTGCTGGTTCAGTCACCCGACTCTCTCTTCTTAAAACCTTTGGTTGTAGTTCCTTTACCACTTTGTAATTTGACAGTTTTTAACATGTTCTCTGGGGTTTTGGTTTCCGTGTGTTTTCCGGTAGTGAAAACCTTGAGATCTCTTTGACAGAAGCTTAGCTATCTGACCGACCTGGTTTTCAAATTGTATATTAATGCCTCATGATTCCTTAGAGCCGAGTCTTGATTTTTCAGAATCAAATCTAAGGACTTCTGTCTGTCTTCTGAATCCTTAATGAATTTTGTGAGGAGATCTTCAAGTGGTGTTTGGAACTCTGGACCATTGGCCTCTGATAACTTGGTAGAGGATTCGAATTTCCCTTCTGAATATTACTATTTTTAGTCCAAGAAAAATTTGGTGATTTCTCCATCTTAGGTTATAAGTATTGCTGTATGGATTGTTCTAGGGCTGAATTGGGTTTCCCAAATAATCCACTTGCTCTGTTTGCCCTTCCTAATACGAACCACGCCAACCCGTGAGAAACCCAATACCAATACGTTCGAAATTCGTTGCCTAAGACGCCCCAAACACCTAAAGTGGAAACCGCGACCCGTTGTCTATAAGCGAGACAAGAACCTTGGTATAATGTGAAGACCCACAATCGGATGAAAGACCGATTGATAAGTCGGGTTGAACGCCACGGAAATAAAATCCGATAAGTTCTAGTTAGTTCTTGAAGAAACAAGAGAGGTGCATCTCAAAAGTGTTAATGTTCAAAGATGTAAATTCTTAGTTGTTCTAAACCCTAGGAGCTTTTATACTAGGGTTACAATTCGTGAAAAACAAGTCCAAAACGACGTAGCTAGATAAGTTGCGTAAAAACACGAAACAAGAAAAAGCTGGTCGGCAGGGGATACACTGCCATGTACTTTGGCCATGTATGATTCTATGCCAATTCTTGTCTCCTTACACGGCCGTGCCTTTTTTGCCGTGTTCTGGCTGTGTATGATTCTGTGCAATCTTGGAATTCCTACACGGCCGTGCCTTGAAAGTACATGCCCTCTCAACCCGTGTCTTGTTACTTGTATAAGAAGCAAGGGTCATCTATTGGTTGTTCCAATCCGTTCAACTTCATGATTGCTCCAATCTTTTCCGGCTTCATGGACATCCTTTATCAACCCGTTAAGTGCTTCCTTGAGTCGTTTCGCTCGACTTCTTGTGATCGTCCAGGGGCGGCACTTCAAGAGGATCCACGTTCCTTCTTCCGGCTTGACTCTCATCATGGATCTCATCATTTCCCTCATCTTGAAAAGGATTTGTCCTCAAATCGTCACCTACATCAAAAGGACTCAGATCAGTAACATTAAATGTGGCACTTACTTGATACTCACCAGGAAATCTATCTTGTATGCATTGTCGTTGATGCGCTCAAGAACTTGAAATGGTCCATCGCCTCTAGGAAGTAGTTTAGATCGATGCTGCACAGGAAACCGCTCTTTGCGATGTGAACCCAAACCCAATCTCCAGGTTTAAAAACAGCTTGTCGACGACCCTTGTTGGCTTGTTTCACATACTGCTCTGTTCGTCGCTTAATGTTCAACCTTGCCTTCTCGTGGATCTGTTTAATAAATTCGGCCTTCTTCGTGCCATCTAAATTAACATACTCAGAAATAGGCAAAGGTGATAAATCCAAAGGAGTTAGTGATTAAAAACATACACAATTTCAAAAGGAGAGAATTTAGTAGCAGAATGCACTGTACATTATAAGCAAATTCAACATGCGGCAAACAATCCTCCTAACTCTAATATTCTTTTTAATTACAGCCCTCAACAAAGTAGATAAAGTTCGATTCACTACCTTAGTTTGACCGTCAGTCTGTGGATGACAAGTAGTAGAAAACAATAACTTAGTTCCTAACTTAGCCCACAAGGTCTTCCAAAAGTAGCTTAAGAACTTAGCATCCCTATCTGATACAATTGTTCTAGGCATACCATGCAATCGCACCAACTTCCCTAAAGAATAAATTAGCAATATTACAATCATCATCCGTTTTGTGACAAGGAATGAAATGTCCCATTTTAGAGAATCTATCAACAACTACAAAAATAGAATCCCCACTATGTCTAGACCTGGGTAATCCTAACACGAAGTCCATAGAAATATCTACCCACGGCTCATGAGGAATGGGAAGTGGGGTGTAAAGCCTTTGAGGTTGGACTCTAGATTTCGCTTGCCTACACGTGACACATCGCTCACAAATCCTCTCAACATCTCGTTTCATGTGAGGCCAATAGAAGTGTTCTTGCAATACCCCTAATGTTTTACCTACGCCAAAGTGCCCCGATTAACCCTCCTCCATGAGACTCCCTCACTAGTAATTCTCTTAAGGAACAAATTGGAATGCACAGTTTACTCTCCCTAAACAAGAATCCTTCATGTTTATAAAATTTTCCATGCCCACTCTTCTCACAATACACATACTCCTCACAAAAATCTCGATCAGCAGCATATAACTCTTTAATGTGCTTAAAACCAAACAGTCTAGAACTAAGAGTAGAGATAAGAGTATACCTTCTAGATAGTGCATCAACAACAACATTCTCTTTACCTTGCTTGTAGTGGATAACATATGGAAATGTTCGATGAACTCCACCCAATGAGCATGCCTTTTATTCAGCTTGTGTTGCCCCTTCAAGTACTTCAAGGATTCATGATCAGTGTAGATTACGAACTCTTTCGGCCAAAGGTAATGTTGCTACGTCTCCAGGGCTCGAACCAATGCATATATAGCTCCTTGTCGTAAGTAGGGTAATTCAAGGTTGCCCCACTTACCTTCTCGCTAAAGAATGCAATCGGTCTTCTCTCCTGCATAAGCACTGCTCCAATACCTAATCCTGAAGCATCACACCCAATTTCAAACGTTTTAGCAAAGTTAGGTAAAGCAAGTAACGTCGCCTGAGTCAGCTTATTTTTAAGTGTCTGAAAGGCCTTCTCTTGTTGCTCTCCCCAGCTGAACCCCACGTTCTTCTTAATTACCTCAGTAAGTGTTGCTGCAATGGTGCTGAAATCCTTCACAAATCTCCTGTAAAAACTCGCTAGTCATGGAAACTCCACACATTACTTACATTGGTTGGACTAGGCCATTCTTAGATCGCACGAACCTTTTCTTCGTCAACCTGTATCCCTGTGCACTAACAACAAAACCAAGAAACACAAGTTTGTTTGTGCAAAAAGTTCATTTCTTGAGGTTAGCATATAATTGTTCCTTTCGAAGCACTCTAAAACATCCCTCAAGTGAGATATATGATCTTCCAAACTCTTGCTGTAAATAAGAATATCATCAAAATAGACAACCACAAATTTTCCAATAAAAGTCCTCAAAACATGGTCATAAGTCTCATAAAAGTACTAGGTGCATTAGTTAAACTGAAAGGCATTACTAACCACTCATACAATCCATATTTTTGTCTTAAATGCAGTTTTCCATTCATCATCTTCTTTCATTCTAATTTGGTGATATCCACTTTTCAAATCAATTTTGGAAAAGACACTAGACCCATGTAACTCATCTAACATGTCATCTAAGCGAGGAATGCGATGACGATACTTTACCGTAATGTTGTTGATGGCACGACAGTCAACACACATTCTCCATGTCCCATCCTTCTTAGGCACCAAAATCACAGGCACTGCACATAGACTCATGCTCTCTCTCACGTACCCCTTCTCCATTAGTTCATCGACTTGCCTTTGGAGTTCCTTTGTCTCCTCCGGATTGCTCCTATAAGCTGGTTTGTTTGGAATCGATGCTCCGGTACAAGGTCAATCTAGTGCTCAATACCACGAATAGGTGGTAATCCTTTTGGAATCTCCTCAGGGAAGACATCTTCAAAGTCCTGCACAAGAGACACAACCACACTAGGCAAAGTTAGATAAGTCGTTAGTAGCCAAACATGTTTTCTTAAAAACCAGCAACAACATAGGTTGCTTCATCACTAATGCTCTCCTCACTACACTCACTTTTGCCACACAACTCTCCTTTTGCAAGGCTGCCCTCTCCCTTTTCACTCACCACCAAAGTTGATCCCCCTTCAACTTGCCCTCTCGCACTCTTTCCAGCCTTCCTCTCTTTTTCCTTTTGATCTTGACTTTATATTCCTTTTCTTTCTCATTGTCTTTTGCTTTCTTACTCTCCTTTGCTTTTCACTCACCTTATGTTTTGCAAACGACTGTTGTAGCTGCAACTAATCTTCATACACTTGTTTAGGTATTAACGGTTTAAGATTAAAGCTTTTCCCTTAGTGAACAAGCGTATACTTGTTAGAAAAGCCATCATGAACAACCTTCCTATCAAATTGCCACGACCTCCCCAACAACACATGACATGCTTGCATTGGCACTACATCACATAACACCTCATCCTCATACCTACCAATGCGGAAACTAATCAATGCTTGCTTACTCACCTTAGTCTCTCCACTATCATTCAACCACTGCAATTTATATGGACTAGGGTGTCTAACAGTTTTAAGCCCCAGCCTCTCAACAATAAAATTACTCACTACAATGGTGCAACTCCCTCCATCAATGATCAAACTACAAATGTGATCTCCTAGATAACATCTAGTACGAAATATATTCTCTCTTTGCACCTCCTCTTCTTCCTTCACTTGCACATTCAATGCTCACTTCACTACTGCCACTAGCCTTCCCATTGCAGGCTCCTCATCATCACTAGCATCCTCTAATGGAGGCATATCATCTTCTTCACTATCCCCCTCAGTCTCATACTCACCATCATCACGCAAAATCATCACACCCCTATTTGGACATTGACTAGCAATATGGCCTCTACCTTGGCATTTAAAGCATCTAATGTCACGATTTCTAGAAGTAGAAGATTCAGGGTTACCTTGATTACCAGGAGTAGAACCCGCTTGCCTCAGCTCCCCTTTTGGTTTGGTGGGTAAAGGCTTTTCTTCTTTCTTCCATTGGTTTGTCTTCCAAGTGGATGAACCATGACCCTATGGAAACCATGCATTACTACTACCTTTCCTCTTGTGCTGGTTCTCAACCTTTATAGCCATGTGAACCATATCCTCCAATTCTACATAATGCTGCAATTCAACCACATTTTGGATTTCTCTATTCAACCCAGCAAGAAACCTAGCCATTGTACCTCTCTATCCTCCTCTACATTCGCCCTAATCATAGTGACTTCCATCTCCTTGAAATACTCATCTACACTTCGGCTTCCCTGCCTCAGAGTTTGCAACTTGTTGTACAATTCATGATAGTAATACGTTGGCATAAACCACTTCTTCATCACTCTTTTCATCTCTTCCCAAGACTCAATAGGTGGCTCGCCACTCCTTCTCTTACTCAACATTAGTTTATCCCACCACACTATAGCATAATCGAAAATTCAATGGCAGCAAGTTTTACCTTCTTTCTCCCACTATATTTTGTGACAATCAAATACTATCTCTACCTTCTTCTCCCACTCTAAGTACGCCTCGGGATCATTCTTCCCTTGGAAAGGAGGAATCTTCATCTTTATGCTACTCAATTGATCATCCTCTCTATTCCTATCTCCTCTATCTTCCCAATCCCTAGTTCCTCTATTCTGACCACTATATCCTCTATAACTCCCGATAGAAGGCTCATCAAAGTCATCATCCGACATTTCATCTCCACCCCTCGGTACTCTCCTAGAACGACTCTCCCTCTTACGCCCTTGGAATACGTTTGTGGATTGCTCTAGTCTTTGCTCTACCATCTCATGAATTTGTTCCATTCCTTCTTGTAACATCCTCTTCATTTCTCCCCTCAACGCCTCAATTACTAACCTAGCATCAAACCTTCCCCTCTCACCTTCAGGAGAATGTTGTCTCGACATAGTCCCTGCAGAAAAGATTAGTACTAACACAAATATATATATAATTAAACCTCACGATACACTGCCTTACGTGTTTCGCTCAAATGATGATATCACACAGTCACTCGTGTATCCTCACAAATAATGATGATATCAACTCGCCAATTTCCTCTTCTCAATTCTCTTGGAACTAACCCGAACTACACCAATTTCCTTTCGTAGAATTCAAAACAACTCTAGGGTTCGTAAATTTTCCTCTATTTTTCTATCCGAATTTTTTTTTTGTCTTGGTTGTTGCTCTTGATCACGTTTTTCTTTTCTTTTCTTTTCTCTTCTTTTTTTTTTGTCGTGATTTTTCCTTTTTTTTTTTTAACAATCGCCTAGTCGATATTGCACTATCAAAAGACAATCAATACTACGAAATTGAATACGATAATTGATATGAACGATTGGAGTTAGGGTTTTTGATATTACCTTCCTCAACCGAACTTGATGTTTTGACAAACCTAAGCTCTGATACTAAACTGATACGAACCACGCCAACCCGTGATGAAACCCAATACCAATACGTTCGGAATTTGTTGCTTAAGACGCCCAAACACCTAAAGTGGAAACCGCGACCCGTTGTCTATAAGCGAGACAAAAACCTTGGTATAATGTGAAGACGCCACAATCGGGATGAAAGACCGATTGATAAGTCGGGTTGAACACCACGGAAATAAAATCCGATAAGTTCTAGTTATTCTTGAAGAACCAAGAGAGGTGCCTCTCAAAAGTGTTTAATGTTCAAAGATGTAAATTCTTAGTTGTTCTAAACCCTAGGAGCTTTTATACTAGGGTTACAATTCGTGAAAAACAAGTCCAAAACGACGTAGCTTAGATAAGTTGCGTAAAAACATGAAACAGAAAAAGCTGGCCGGTAGGGGATATACGGCCGTGTACTTTGGCCGTGTATGATTCTGTGCCAATTCTTGTCTCCTTACAAGGCCGTGCCTTTTAGCCGTGTGTCTGGCCGTGTATGATTCTGTGCAATCTTAGAATTCCTACACGGCCGTGCCTTGAAAGTACACGCCCTCTTCAACCAGTGTCCGGTGTTGACTTGTATAAGAGCAAGGGTCTTCCCATGGTTGTTCCAATCCGTTCCAACTTCATGATTGCTCCAATCCTTTCCGACTTCATGGACATCCTTTAGCAACCGGTTAAGTGCTTCCTTGAGTTGTTTCGCTCGACTTCTTGTGATCGGTCCAGGCGGCACTTCAAGAGGATCCAAATTCCTTCTTCCGGCTTGACTCTCATCATGGATCTCATCACTTCCTCACCACCTGAGGGTTCCACAATAGCCAGCTGATGTTGTGAGACAACCAGCCCATCGATCTTTCTAGATAAAGCCTCAACTTTGGACATGATAGAAGTAGCTACATCCACTTCAAGAATGCCTGCCACCTTCTTTTCTTTGCCCCTACCATGTGACCATTCATAATTATTCGCGGCCATGTCTTCAAAAAGAGTCAAACTTTCTTCAGGAGTTTTATGGTTCAAGGTGCCACTAGCTGCGGCATCTACTGTTTGTCTCGTTTGATAGTTCAACCTATTATAAAATATCTGAACTTGAAGCCACTCTGGGATCCCATGGTGTGGGCATTTCCGCATTAAGTCCTTGAATCTCTCCCAGGTTTCATACAACGTCTCCATGTCATACTGATGATAAGATTGAATCTCAGCTCGAAGTTTAACGGTCTTTGAAGGAGGGAAGAATTTGTCCATAAACTTCTTAATCAGACCTTGCCGTGTAGTAATGGAGTTCTTCGGTAAAGAATTCAGCCACTGCTTAGCCTTGCCTTTCAAAGAGAATGGGAAGAGCCTGAGGCGGATCGCATCATCACTAACTCCATTAAATTTGAAGGTATCACATATCTCCAGAAAGAGTTGGATATGCGCATTTGGATCTTCATCTTGTAAACCATCAAATTGAGTATATTGCTGCACCATCTGAATCACGGCAGGCTTAAGTTCAAAATTATTTGCCTCTACTCGAGGACGGACTATGCTAGAGCTAACGCCTATCAAGTTTGGCCTGGCAAAATCAGAATTGGTTCTAGGTGGCTCATTAACTCGGCCATCTCTATTATCAACCAGTTGATGATTCGGGGGATCCACAACAACATTTCCTTGATTCAACTCTTGAGCACGATTATTGACTTGATTAGCCATTTCTTCCTTTAGTGATTCTCCTTGAATACCAAATGATATTGACTCAGTCGAGTGTTGCTTTTTCTGATAACGACGAATAATTTTCTCTGGCTTAGGATTAAAAATAGCAAGTTCCTTGGAGCGACTTCTGGTCATACACTATAAACGTAATACAAATAAATTATGAGCTCCAAATTCTCAGGAAGAAAACGAAAAAAAAAGATAAGAAAGAAATAAATTGGTTAAATTAATAAGTAAAAAGTGTTTCTAATATTGGCATATCCCCGGCAACGATGCCAAAAACTTGATCGTTGCCAATCGCAGTTTTAATAAATTGAATTCTTGTTCTTAATCTTACTACGAAGCAATAGGCAAGCGTACCTATCGTAGCGTAATATAGTGAGTAAGTACAAGGTCGTCCCTCAGAGATACACTAACTACTAGTATTAACTCCGTTCCTATTATCTAACCGCCGCTTAAATATGTTGGTTGAAACTTAATTACTCTAATCTTAAAACTAATAACTCACTAATAACAATGGTTTTGAAGATTTATCAATTAACAAAAGCAACCTAGATCTTATTCTACTCCTTCTCTATCATGTAATTCAATAGATTTATGAAGATTGGCGTAATTGACTTCTTATACTGTCGAATTCTCTAGTCAAGTTAACTACTTTCTCAAGTATATTAACCTATCTAATCCTAGGTTTATCAAATAGGATCTCTCCTTAGTTAATAGTAACCTAGAATTGCATAAAGCACATGAATTCGCATCAAAATAATCGATGTAAATAGAAGACTCTTATTTCCTATCTCTAGAAGAACAATCAAATCTCATTAATTGCATTAAATCTAATCATAAGAGCAATTTCTCAATTAACTAATATGATATCTTGCATAAATTCATATTCCGGATCTATGAATCTAAGAAACAATTGAAGGGCATGCAATTAATCATAAGAAAGCCAAAAACTTCGCATTAAAAACCAAATCTTCCTCACATGACAAAGAAGTTTCAAATAAAATCTAGATTTAGGGTCTACTCCTCCATAAATTGGACAAAAGAAATGCAATTACTGGAAGAATAAATAAAATTCATAGTCACAACCCATAAGGATAAAATCTTCTTCTTTGTGGGTCTTCAATCTCCTTTGGAATCGACAGAATCTTCTTTCCCTTGCTGTTATGAGAGTCAGAGCCAATAAAAATTCCGTAACCTCCTGGTCTAGGGCAAACTAACGGTCTATTTATACATGTACCCCCGTTGGATATATACACGAGCGGATACACAAGTAGTGTATCTCATTCATGTATCTCATGCTTGCTTCCAAGTGTCCTTATGTGAATATACACGAGCAAGTACATGGGAGTGTACATTGGTCGTGTATTTGAAACATCATTGAACAGAAGCAAAACTTAGATACACAAGCAAAGTACATGGGCGTATATCTCGCTTGTGTACTCTCCAGAATTCTTTCTCTTCACATGTAATGTATCCAATTCCTTCTAACTTGATCCGACTCTTCAAAACTTCTTCCCTTAGCTCCAAAATACTCTAGAAGATCCTGAAATTAACATTCATTCCATTAAGCATCCTTTTCTTCAACAAATCATCTAAAAATTCAACAATAAAGCACAATTTCATTACTCTATATAAGGGTATTTTGCGACTTATCAGCTACTCCACTGAATGATTTTGTGAAGAAGAATGTTGAATTCCAGTGGACCGAAATACATGAGTAGGCAATCCAAACATTGAAAGGTAAGTTAACTAATGCTCCTTTGTTAGTATTACCAATTTTTGATAAGGTTTTTGAGATCGAATGTGATGCTTCCAAGAAAGGTATTAGTGGTGTTTTAATGTAGGATTCTAAACCAATAGCCTATGTCAATGAGAAACTCTAAGGTGGAGTGTTAAACTATCCAGTATATGATAAGGAGTTATACGCCTTGATGAGAACATTGCAGGCATGGCAGCATTACCTATGGCCTAAGGAATTCATCATCCGTTCTGATCATGAGAGCTTGAAGTACCTGAAGACGCAGGGAAAGCTGAACAAGAGGCACGCCGAGTGGTTAGAGTTTATTGAAACCTTTCCATACGTCATCAAATACAAGTAAGGCAAGGAAAATGTGGTGGCAAACGCCCTTTCTCGGAGGTATTCTTTATTGACCTCTTTACATACTAAATTGCTTGGGTTTGAAAGTATGAAAGAATTATATGAACATGATGCTGATTTTATTCAAATTTGGTTTGCTTGTTCAGAAAGCGGGTATGGGGACTACTATAGGCATGAGGGATATTTGTTTAAGAAAGATAGATTATGTGTGCCTAAGATTTCTATACGTGAATTACTAGTGAGGGAGACGCATGGGGGTGGTCTCATGGGACAATTTGGAGTAAATAAAGCATTGGATATCTTGCATGAACATTTTTACTATCCTAGGATGAGACATGATGTACAACTTGTGTGTGACAAGTGCTTTGCATGTAGGAAGGCTAAGTCTAAAATCATGCCCCATGGGGAGTATCTTCCCTTACCTGTGCCTACTCAGCTTTAGACTGACATTTCCATGGATTTCATATTAGGTTTTCCTAGATCTCGGAATGGTAAAGATAGGATATCTGTTGTCGTCAATAGGCTTAGTAAAATGGCTCACTTTGTTGCCTGTTCTAAAACTAACGATGCTCGACATATAGCTGATTTATTCTTTAAGGAGATCATTAGATTGCATGGTTTACCTAACTCTATTGTTAGTGATAGAGATGTGAAGTTTTATAGCCACTTTTGGTGCACCTTATGGAATAGGCTAGGTACTAAACTATTGTTTTCCACTGTGGTACATCCTCAAACAGATGGACAAACAGAAGTTGTTAATAGGACACTTTCCACATTGCTACGTGATGTGATTGATAAAAATTTGAAGCAATGGGAAACATGTTTGCCTCATGTAGAGTTTGCATATAATAGGACTATACATTCTACTACATCGTACTCTCCATTTGAGGTTGTGTATGGATTTAATCCCTTAACTCCATTAGATATATTGCTTTACCTACTAACGAGTTTGTTGATCTTGATGGTACAAAGAAGGCAGAATTTGTTAGGGATTTATATACGTAGGTACGGGCTAACATTCAAAAGAAGAATGAACACTATGCCCGATTGATGTCCTGAAAACCAAGATTAAGCACATGCAAAACTAATTTGAAAGACAATTAGATAATGTTAATCAAACTAGTTTCCAAATGGCGACAATTCTTAATGTTTATGATCGATTCTTGATAGAGCCATTTTATACTTAATCTTTATAGTATAAATTATGTTAATTCATTATTGATTTTATAGAAATCATAAGGAAATGGTACTTAATTCTGTTATGGTGATAAATCAGGTTAAATGGAGTCAAGGATGCTAATTCAAGTAAATTAGAGAAGTCATCTACAACTTGGACCAAGACAAGGATTTACACCGCTGGAGGGAAGTACATGGGCGTGTAATTGAAGTATATGGCCGTGTACTTGGTTTTGAATCAACAGGAAGATACACGGTTAAAGTACACGGCCATGTATCGGAAGCACGGTTTGAGGTACGGTCATGGCGCAAACCGTGTTACACACTGGACGAAAAGGCGGAAATGTGGACTTTCAACAGAGAGAGACACGGCTTAGGGCACGACCGTGGTGGAAGCCGTGGGAGAAACCATGCTTGGAGCCGTGGTGGAAGCTAGACGTGCCAAGGAGAAGAAATTGTGGAACTTCGATAGAGGATGACACGGCCTAGGATCTAACCGTGGTGTAGACCGTGGTACACACTGGACAAGGATGGAGACTTGTAGATCATGCACAGAGGAAGGCACGGTTGAAAATCTAGCCGTGGGTGGAGCCGTGCTACACACTGGACACGGAGGATGATACGTGAATTATGCACAGAGGAAGGTACGGCTTGACCCACGGCCGTATGGTAGGGCGTGCCAGGCAGACGAAGATTCACTTCTCGAAATCTACTTGGAAAAGGAAAGATATTTTCGTATCTTGCTAGCAAAAGATCACATGCCATCCCTCTAACAATATAAATAGAACCAACCCTAGAGGGTGAAAAAAAACTTTGGAATCTTTGGGATCTTGAAGAACCTTGGATCATCTTGGAGGCAGAGCAGGCAACCGGGTTCATGATGTTTCTACTTTTTATTTTCGTTTTGTTGATGAACATGAGTAGCTAAGCTACTTTTCTAGCCAAAGGGTCATAGATGTTTAATTCTCCACGAATTGTGAGGTCTAATTGACTTGTATTTAATCTATTTGTTGTTTTCGGATATTCATATATCTTCTGATTGTTTTGTCATTATTATCTTTGTTGATTGGTATGAATAGAGCTCTTCTACTCAATTAGCAAGTTAATATATTGTCAACTAGCACGTCAAATCCGTAATTGTTTGATTGTTCTAGTCTTAGTGACACAATAACATGTTTGGTTATAAAATAGATGATTGAATTCATGTTATGGAGGTGTGTAATCGTGTTTAAATAGGTTATCTTATAATCTACTGGCATGAATTGGTGGTCTCTCTAGTTTTTAATGCTATTGGTAGATTAAATCCTAAGCGCTTGTCTGGGGTTGTCTAATCGATAAGAGAAATAATCAAAGAGCTTCTCTTGGTTATCGAGGAAGTACGGAGAGATAGGTTGTTAGAGCTTGTTAATAACCATAACCAGTTTATCTAGGAATAAGAATAGAAAACATTTGCATCGATGATCAATTCCTTGAATTAAACTATCTTGATTCCTTTGGCTAGGCTTTTATCAATATACGATTCTATTATCTTGCTTCGACTTTATTTTGATTCATAAACAAAACCCCCCTCGTTTTCTTTTCATCTTTATGCCCTTTGAATAGAAATATCTTTAACCAATCCCTATGGATTCGACCCTACTCACCACTATATGCAAATCATATAATTGTCTAGGGTAGGTTTTATTTTTGTTGGATTCGACACCCATCAAATTTTGGCGCCGTTGCTGGGGATTGGTGTCAAATTTATTTCTATTCTTGTATGACTCGTTCTTCTCAGACAAGTGAACTAACTTATATTCCGGAGATTGAGAAGACTCTAAAGAGGTTGCGACAAGAAGCTAGATCATCCACTGGACTGAACTTAGCATCGGATTTGTTTGATTCATCCCTTGATTCAGAAAAAGAAGACGATATGGCAAATCCCGAGAGAACCTTAAGGGAGTTGGCTGCGCCGGATGTGAATCAGCAACCACTTTATATTCACTGCCCCGAACTAGCCGTGGAATTCGAGTTAAAATTTGGGTTGATACATCTGCTACCCACCTTTCATGGTCTTGAGAATGAAGATCCTCATAAGCATTTGAAAGAGTTTCATATAGTGTGTTCTAGTATGAGGCCGCAAGGGATAACCGACGATCAAATCAAGCTACGTGCTTTCCCGTTTTATTTAAGTACTAAAGCTAAAGATTGGTTGTTTCATTTGCCTCCAGGTTCTATAACCACATGGACTGATATGGTGAGACTCTTCTTGGACAAATTCTTCCCCGCATCCAGAGCCACTGGTATAAGAAGAGAAATTTGTGGTATAAAACAGAGGGACACCGAGACTCTTCATGAGTATTGGGAGAGGTTCAAGCAACTATGTGCAAGCTGCCCACAATATGGGATATCTGAACAACTCCTCATCTGATATTTTTACGAAGGCCTACTTCTGATGGAGAGGAAGATTATGGATGCTACAAGTGGAGGCGCTATAGTAAACAAAACCCCTGGTCAAGCTAGGGAATTGATCTCCATTATGGCTGCCAATTCGCAACAATTTGGGTATAGGCATGATACATCTTCAAGGAAGGTAAATGAGGTAAGTGTTTCTAACCTTGAACATCAAATTTCTAACCTAACCTCCCTTGTGTAGTAGCTAGCTCTTGGAAATACCCAGCAGGTGAAGGCTTGTGGAATTTGTGCTGCTCCTAATCATCCGACCGACATGTGCCCCACATTGCAAGATGACAACCATGAACACGCCAATGCTATAGGCGGATTTCCAGGACAACCGCAGAGGAAGTATGATCCCTATTCAAATACTTACAATCCCGGATGGAGGGATCATCCTAACTTCAGATATGGCAATAAACCACAAAACTTCCAACAATTCCAACCTAAGCCATCAAACCAAGTATCATAGGCTCCTTCCACTTCAGGTATGTCCCTTGAGGAAATTGTTAAATCACTTGCCGTTAATACAAAACAATTTCAGGATGAGACAAAGCAGAGCATCCACAACTTAGAAAATCAGGTAAGTCAACTTGCTTCTTCTATAAATAGGTTGGAAACTCAAGGTAAGTTACCTTCCCAAAACGTTACAAATCCAAAGCAAAGTGCTAATGCAATTACCTTGAGAAGTGGAACGAAATTGCAGGGATCAAATGAGAAGGGACACCGAACTAATCCTGAGGAAGAGACTGAGAAAGAAACTGCAACTCCACGCCAGCAGAACAATCAGATCAAAGGACCCCTCATTGAACTACCAAAGGTCATGATAACAACACCTCCTTTCCCTTCTAGACTAGCAAAATCCAAGAATGAAGCTGAAGAAAAAGAGATTCTTGATACTTTTCGTAAAGTTGAGGTAAACATTCCTTTGCTGGATGCAATTAAGCAAGTACCTCGTTATACTAAATTTCTTAAAGAATTGTGTACTAACAAAAGAAAGCTGAAAGGTAATGAAAAGATTAGTATAGGTGAGAATGTTTCAGCTATTCTTCAGAAGAAGCTTCCTCCTAATTGTAAGGATCCAGGTATTTTTACTATTCCTTGCAAAATAGGTAATCTTGGAATTACTAAAGCTATGTGTGATTTAGGAGCTTCAATCAATGTTATGCCTCTGTCTGTTTATCAATGTTTAAATGTTGGCCCCCTGAAGGAAACAGGTGTTATTGTTCAACTTGTTGATAGGTCCAATGTTTATCCTGAGGGAGTTCTAGAAGATGTTTTAGTACAAGTTAATGGTTTGGTTTTCCCCGTAGATTTTTACGTGCTTGACATGGAGAATGATGATTCTCGTAATTCATCGATAATATTATTAGGGAGACCATTTCTTAAGACATCTAGAACAAAAATCGATGTACATGATGGTAACCTCACTATGGAATTAGATGGTGAAGTGATTAAATTTAACATTTATGATGCCATGAAATATCCTAGTGATATCTCTCCTGTTTTTGTTGTGGATGTTATTGACCCATTAACATAAGCTACATTTGATTTGATAGACGACGATGAGTTGAAAGTTGTACTTAATAGGAGTCTTACTATTCATGCATTGAAAACTCTTAAGGAAAAGCTTGTAATATCCTCTGATTTGCAGGACAAGATTTGGGAGTTGGAATCATTAAAACCTATCAGGTATGATGTGTCCTACATTCATTTACCCCCTTTTAACACAAAACTTCTTCCTTCTATTGTGCAGGCACCAAAGCTAGAATTAAAACCCCTACCCGAACATCTAAAGTATATTTTCTTAGGAGAAAAGGAGACTCTTGCTGTGATAGTCTCCAACAAGCTAAGTACTTTAGAAGAAGAAAAGTTGATTTAGGTGTTGAGAGAGTACAAAGAAGCCATTGGATGGTCCATAGCTGATATCAAAGGACTAAGCCCCTCCACCTGCATGCACAAGATTTTGATGGAAGATAATTGCAAACCTTCAAGGGAAGTTCAGCGTTGTTTGAATCCACCTATGATGGAAGTAGTTAAGAAAGAGATCTTGAAACTTCTTGATGCAGGTATGATCTATCCAATTTCCGACAGCAAGTGGGTAAGTCCAATCCAAGTTGTTCCAAAGAAAACGGGCATAACTGTGATTGAAAACTCTAATGGTGAGTTAATTCCTACTCGGGTTCAGAATGGATGGAGGGTTTGTGTTGATTAAAGGAAGTTAAATGCGTCAACTCGAAAGGACCACTTCCCTCTTCCTTTTCTTGATCAGATGCTTGAATGTTTGGCTGGCCATTCTCACTATTGTTGTCTTAATGGTTATTCAAGTTTTCATCAAATTCCAGTGGCACCGGAAGATCAAGAGAAGACTACTTTTACTTGTCCATTCGGTACTTTTGCATATCGAAGGATGCCTTTTGGGCTCTGCAATGCTCCAGCCACATTCCAAAGATATATGGTTAGTATATTTTCAGATTATGTGGAGAATATTATAGAGGTTTTCATGGATGACTTCACCGTCTATGGTAATTCTTTTGATTCATGTTTGACTAACCTTACAAAAGTGCTTCAAAGATGTATAGATAAGAATTTAGTGTTGAATTATGAAAAATGTCACTTTATGGTTGAACAGAGTCTCATTGTAGGCCATATTGTATCTTCTAAGGGGCTTGAAGTCGATAAAGCTAAGGTAGAATTGATTAAATCTTTACCTTACCCTGTGAGTGTACGGGAAATTCGGTCTTTTCTTAGGAGTGCAGGATTCTATCGACGCTTCATCAAGGATTTCTCTAAGATTACTCAACCCCTATGTCGATTGCTACAAAAAGAAGTGACATTTGAGTTCGGTGAGGCCTGCAAGAACGCTTTTGACACATTGAGAGATAAGTTAACTTCTGCTCCAATCATCCGACCACCCAACTAGACCCTTCCCTTTGAAATCATGTGTGATGCGATCAATTATGCAGTTGGAGCAGTTCTTGGCCAAAAAGTTGGGAGAGCTTCTCATGTCATTTATTATGCTTCCAGAACATTGGATAATGCTCAATGCAACTATTCCATAACGGAAAAAAGAACTCTTGGCTGTTGTTTTTGCATTAGAAAAATTCAGATCATATTTACTTGGTACTAAGGTAATTGTTTACTCTGATCATGCAGCTCTCAAATACCTGCTCGTGAAGAAGGAGGCGAAACCAAGACTTATTCGATGGATACTCTTATTACAAGAGTTTGATATGGAGATACGTGATAGGAAAGGCTCAGAAAACTTAGTTGCCGACCACCTCAGTAGAATTCCTATCAGTGAAGGGTCCACACAAATACAAGACGATTTTCCAGATGAGCATCTCTTTTCTATTCAAAAGACAATTCAGTGGTATGCTGATATTGTCAATTATTTGGTTACTAAGACATTACCAAGTGATTTGTCTAGGGCTCAAAAAGATAAAATTAAAAGTGATGCTAAGTATTATGTATGGGATGATCCATATTTGTGGAAACATTGTGCTGATCAAATCATTAGACGGTGTATTTCTCAAGACGATATTCCTTCTGTCTTGCAATTTTGTCACTCATATGCATGTGGTGGACATTTTGGCCCTAAAGGACAACTCAAAAGGTATTAGGATGTGGTTTGTTTTGGCCTACATTGTTTCGTGACTCTTTTATGTTTTGTAAGGCTTGTGAACGATGTTAAAAGATTGGTAACTTAGGACGTAGAGACCAAATGCCACTTACTCCTATTCTTGCTTGCAAAATATTTGATATATGGGGTATTGACTTTATGGGTCCTTTTCCTCCTTCTTTCGGTAATGTTTACATCATTCTTGCTGTGGATTATGTTTCAAAATGGGTGGAAGCCAAAGCGACCCGAACTAATGATGCTAAAGTTGTTGTGGATTTTGTTAAATCTCATATTTTTGCTAGTTTCGGGACACTAAAGGCTCTTATTAGTGGTCGTGGCACACACTTTTGTAATAGAATAGTGGAAACTCTACTAAAAAAATACAAGGTCACTCATCGCACTTCCACTGCATACTACCCCCAAACCAATGGATTGGTAGAAGTCTCAAATCGAGAAATCAAGTCTATTCTGGAAAAAACGGTCAATCGAAGCAGGAAGGATTGGAGCACAAGACTTGAGGATGCATTATGGGCCTACTGGACAGCTTACAAGACCCCTATAGGTATGTCTCCTTACCGTTTAATATTTGGCAAACCATGTCATCTCCCTGTGGAGTTGGAACATAGGGCGTATTGGGCTATAAAACAATGTAACATGCGAATGGATGAGGCGGGTGAACACAGAAAACTTCAACTATAAGAACTCGAAGAAATTCGAAGAGAAGCGTACGAGAGTACTAAAATCTACAAGGAAAAAACAAAAGATTTTCATGATCAAATGATTTCCCGAAAGAATTTTTCTGTAGGTAAAAAAGTATTACCTTACCATTCTCGATTGAAGTTGTTTCCTGGCAAACTACAATCATGGTGGATTGGTCCTTTTGTTATCACTAACATATTTTCACATGGTGCAGTTGAGATCTCCAGCCTAGAAACTGGTAAGATCTTTAAAGTCAATGGTCATCGCTTAAAACTTTTCTATGAAGGATTTCAAGTATGTAATATTGAAGAAACCAGCTTAACTCACCCCGAGTATTGTGATTGATTACAGGAACGTCTAGCCAAAGACGTTAAAGAAAGGCACTTCATGGGAGGCAACCCATGTCAAAAAAAAAAAAAATTCCTATTTTCAGTTTTGTTTTGCTTTTGTTTTAGTTTAGTTTAGTTTTGATTTTCGTGTAGTTTTGAACTCTTTGGATTAGCTGCAGCAAGGATACACATAATCAAATGACACTTTCCAGAGCTTAAAGGGAGAACTCCAATACCAGGGAAGTACCAGTATTTCCTTTCTCTTATTCTCTAATGTTCCTTGAGTTGTTCATTCCTCTTTCATTGTGCTGAATTTGGAACAGTGAGGACACTGTTCAAGCTAAGTAGGGGGGAGAGGATAATAAAATATAGAGAATAGAGAACTAACTTATACTCTGAATGTTTGTCCTTAAGCAATTTTAAGCTAAATTTTTTTCAAAATTATCATTACATCTGGAGATTGTACTAAATGTTGTAATAAGCATCTACAAAATGTGAAATTGACTTGTTCAAATGTTTTACTCACCCACTGCTGTGATTAGAATACATGGTTAAAATTAAGTAGTGAAATCTTTAAGAAACAAATTTACCTTGTATTTAGCTTTAGAATTGGAAGTCTAAGAGTAAGTCAAGTCCCTAAGTGAAAAATAAACAAGTTTACTTCTAGGTTATATTAGCTACTGTATACTCTTTGAAGTTGTTTGTAAATCAATCATAACACTTAGTGAAAAAAAAAAAAAAAGAATCAAGCATAGCCATTACTCCAATGATTCAACTAATTGAGTTAAGAGTATCCAAACTTGAATGTTAGAGTAAGGAAGAGTCCGTAGGGGTATCTCAAAACCCGGTCACTTGAGTGATGAGCTCGGGATGTTGCCGACTCAATGAACTCACTATAACGATAAGGGCGAAAAAGGCAAAAGTTCATGAAAAGAAGCAGGCAAAAACCCGTCAAAATAGATGCTTGAATAAATCAAAAGAACATGAATGTAAACATTCATTGAATAAAACAAAGATGTATAAAAGAGAGAATATCTAGCAAAGAGCTTATACCATATGCTTTTACTTTATGCTGCAAGGATTATATGCTTGATAATATCCAATGAAGTTTAATTGGGTGTTTTTCCTTAGTGGATTAAGTATTTACTTTTGGAATAAAAATTCTTTGCTAAACATGAGGATTAAAGTTTGTTTTTTTTAGATTAGCTATTAAATTTTGTCCATGGTAATTTGATCACAGGAAACCAATTTGGTTGAAGTAGTAGACATTAAAATTACAAGTCATGAATTACAAATGAATAGATGCTTGGAATGATGAAAAGAAAGTTTGTATAATCTATGACAGATTTCTCAATTGATTTAATTCAATTTCTTGAGGACAAGTAAGAGTTTAAGTGTGGGGGAATTTGATAGAGCCATTTTATACTTAATCTTTATAGTATAAATTGTGTTAATTCATTATTGATTTTATAGAAATCATAAGAAAATGGTACTTAATTCTATTATGGTGATAAATCAAGTTAAATGGAGTCAAGGATGCTAATTCAAGTAAATTAGAGAAGTCATCTACAACTTGGATCAAGATAAGGATTTACACCGCCGGAGGGAAGTACATGGGCGTGTAATTGAAGTACACGGCCGTGTACTTGGTTTTGAATCAACAGGAAGATACACGGTTGAAGTACACGGCTGTGTATCGGAAGCACGGTTTGAGGCACGGTCATGGCGCAAACTGTGTTACACACTGGACGAAAAGGCGGAAATGTGGACTTTCAACAGAGAGAGACACGGCTTAGGGCACGGCCGTGGTGGAAGCCGTGGGAGAAACCGTGCTTGGAGCCGTGGTGGAAGCTAGACGTGCCAAGGAGAAGAAATTGTGGAACTTCGACAGAGGATGACACGGCCTAGGATCTAGCCGTGGTGTAAACCGTGGTACAAACTGGACAAGGATGAAGACTTATAGATCATGCACAGAGGAAGGCACGGTTGAAAATCTAGCCGTGGGTGGAGCCGTGCTACACACTGGACATGGAAGATGATACGTGAATCATGCACAGAGGAAGGCACGGCTTGACCCACGGTCGTGTGGTAGGGTGTGTGCCAGACAGACGAAGATTCACTTCTCGAAATCTACTTGGAAAAGGAAAGATATTTTCGTATCTTGCTAGCAAAGATCACATGCCATCCCTCTAACAATATAAATAGAACTAACCCTAGAGGGTGACAAAAACTTTGGAATCTTTAGGATCTTGAAGAACCTTGGATCATCTTGGAGGCAGAGCAGGCAACCGGGTTCATGATGTTTCTACTTTTTATTTTCGTTTTGTTGATGAACATGAGTAGCTAAGCTACTTTTCTAGCCAAAGGGTCATAGATGTTTAATTCTCCACGAATTGTGAGGTCTAATTGACTTGTATTTAATCTATTCGTTGTTTTCGGATATTCATATATCTTCTGACTGTTTTGTCATTATTATCTTTGTTGATTGGTATGAATAGAGCTCTTCTACTCAATTAGCAAGTTAATATATTGTCAACTAGCACGTCAAATCCGTAATTGTTTGATTGTTCTAGTCTTAGTGACACAATAACATGTTTGGTTATAAAATAGATGATTGAATTCATGTTATGGAGGTGTGTAATCGTGTTTAAATAGGTTATCTTATAATCTACTGGCATGAATTGGTGGTCTCTCTAGTTTTTAATGCTATTGGTAGATTAAATCCTAAGCGCTTGTCTGGGGTTGTCTAATCGATAAGAGAAATAATCAAAGAGCTTCTCTTGGTTATCGAGGAAGTACGGAGAGATAGGTTGTTAGAGCTTGTTAATAACCATAACCATTTATCTAGGAATAAGAATAGAAAACATTTGCATCGATGATCAATTCCTTGAATTAAACTATCTTGATTCCTTTAGCTAGGCTTTTATCAATATACGATTCTATTATCTTGCTTCGACTTTATTTTGATTCATAAACAAAACCCCCCTCGTTTTCTTTTCAACTTTATGCCCTTTGAATAGAAATATCTTTAACCAATCCTATGGATTCGACCCTACTCACCACTATATGCAAATCTTATAATTGTCTAGGAGTAGGTTTTACTTTTGTTGGATTCGACACCCATCAATTCTTCAACTAAGATGTGAATCAATCTTAAATATTGAAACATGATAGCTCTGATACCAAAAGATGATGTGCTTAAAACTAAGCCTAAGCACATGCAAATGAATCAAAGAAACAAACCCTAACTCTAAATTAAAAACCGGTTCAATTGGATGAAAATTGGCGTGAACCCTATTGGAATTTTGATGAAATCCAAAGGTCTAAGATGCAATGAACAATCTAACAAAGTTAAACCTCACCAAATAACAACGAATGCAAGAGAAATCCACGGGGATTTATATGAAGAAGAACAAAACCAAAACCGTGATTTTATCCTCAACCAACAATCACCCTTCACGTCACAAGTGATTCCAATATTGAAGATGATATCAAATACCAAAACCATCAATTTCATAACATGATATTTGATCACAAATGCAATAAAAAATCTGACCAATAAAAATCCAAATCAATCCTAGATATGACTCACTAGTAATGAAATGGAAACACAACAAAGAAGGAATTGATATTACTCACAATTGCCGTTTGTTGCACTCGCCACAATTTCAACTCTTGGAAATTGAAATTGATAAGAGAAATTAAACTAGGGAAACCCTAAGCTCTCTCAGGAAATGTGATGTTCAAATTTGAAAATTTTGGCTTCCTCAAACCCTACTATAAGCAAGTATTTATACTTGCTACTCCTAGGGTTAGAAAATGGTCAAAAATTACAAGTTTGCCACTTTTAAGGTGGCCGATACTAAATGGAAATTACAATAAAATGAAAGTGTCCCTAAAGAAAAATACAACATAAAATAGTCCATAGAACAATTACAAAGTACAAAAATATCATAAGTCTTCATGAGCTAATGCTTCGGAATGGAAACAATCGCAGTGGGTCTTTAATTGTAAATCTGAAAATGTTCCGTGTCCATCAACTAGTGTAGGACATATTGGCATCCCATGGAGAATTATTATTGTACCTGTAAGATTATTCTCAAATAGTTATTAGAATATAGGACATAAAGTAAAAATATAAGTGATTTGACCATCAACCAAATTTGGTTCTGAAGGTATAGGTGGTGACAAAAAATTTCTCATCATCTCCTCGGGCTTCTAAAAGATTTGCCCTCAAATCTAGAGGATCTTTTCCTGGATTGAAACCCGATGTTTGGAATTGCTTGTTGGCTGAAAATCTGGAAGAGCTATATGTGCTTCTAACTAGTCCCTGGAAAGAATGAATCTTAGACGGAGACAAATGATTCAATAAAATCCGTGTACCATCCTTTTGAAAACATGAAAGTTTTTCAAAACCCCATCATGTACCCCTTTTATAAAACCCCCCAGGGTGACCATTTAGAAATGAAATGCATACATAAAAAGCAATCGCGGAAAAATTCATCACTAAAAAAAATTCCCCTTTATTGTTTGGTCCTTGCCGGGTTTTTTACTGAAAAACTACCTTTGTCCAAACAATGCACTTTTTTAGGGTTAGGAGGGTAGGGTTAATTGAAATTTTTTTTTCCCCCAAATTTAAAATAGATATGACATTATAAAAAACTATTTTTAAAATAAAAACATACATGGGTTCCCTCAAATTGAAAAGGTTGTGGAAAAAAATTTCCCCCTGTATGTCCCGGGTATCTGGGGGAAAATTATAAAAACCCCTTTTAAAATTTTAAAATAGGTAAGTTTTTTTTCCCCCCTTTTTTTCCCCCCCGGGGGTTTTTTCAGTGTTCATCTGAAATATTTTAAAAAGGGTTTAAAGGGAAAAATCTATCTCAAACAGTCTTTCTTCGTTCCCCTCCAACGGTTATCCCCCTTTTTTTGGGGACTTTTGTTTGCTTTATGTCAAACCCCCAGCATTTAAAACTTTTAATCTCTTTTTTTTCCCATGGTTGCCCTTTTACCATTACCTAAAATAAATTTCCAATCCCTTTCTTTATTTCCCCCAAAAAACTTTTTTCCCTTTTCTAAGTGGGAAAAATTTTTTGTCTACAACCCTAAAATGCTCCCCCTCTCCCTTTGCCCCCCCAAAAATGACCAACAACCCCCTTGGGCTTTGTATTATTTTGGGGGCCTGTTTCCTAGTAAAGGAAGTAAAGTCCCTTTTTTTTTCCCCCTTTTTTAAAAAAGATAGCCAAAAAAAGTGTACTTTATCCCCTTAATGCTCAACTCACAAGCTATTCTTTTTTTAAAACCCCAGATAAAAAAGTCTGGGGTTTTTGTTCGGGGGGTTTCAAAAAATCCAATCAAATTCACTAGTGTCTCAAACTCCTTTACGTGGGTACCCACTGTTTTACCCCTTATCTAAATGCCTGGGGGACAAAAGGAATACTCCTTTGTATTTTTTCCGGGGAAAAAACCCCTTTTTTCCAAAAAATCGTTTCTTGTCTCTCCAAGTTTTTTTTTCGGTCTCCCCTTTCCCTTTGCTTGTAAATCCCTTTTTTTCCCACCAAAAAAGGAAACCCCTTTTTTTTTAAACCTACACTAAAGCGTCCCCTGGGGTTCATCAATCTAAAAAACACTGAAAAACCCTAAAATTTTTTTCCCCTTGGGAAAAAGGGGGGAAAACCCCTACCAAAAGGGAAGGCATCTGTAGCTTCACATACTTTAATCCTAAAGGGGGTTTTAAAAAATTCCCCCTATCGGGGTATTTTTTAAAACCCCAAAAAATTTCATTTTGGGTTTTCCCCCTAAGAGATGATAATCTCCTTCTATTTTTCCCCCAAATTTCCCAAAAAATCCCCTTCTCCCAGACTTTTGGGGAGCTACTCTAGGTAATCCCGGGGGGTTTTTCCCACGGGTGGGGGGGGGCAATGTATTTTTTAAAAACCTTTTTGTTTTGTGTAACAAATGGGGAAAAGCCCTAAAGTTTTCACTAGATTTCTTCCTTTTTTTTAAAAAAGACCTGGTCTGCCACCTACTTGGCTTTTGGGGCCTAAATTCCCAAATTTCCCCCCAATTCCCACTATCTTTTGACTTTTTTTTGTGGATGAAATTTTTTTTTAAAGTAAAATTTAAATCTCAAAATTGTATCACCCCCCCCTTCATTTTCCCCGTCACAATAAAAGGGGGGGAAAACAAAAACTAATTTGTAACCCGGAAAAATTTAAGTCACCAATGCAAAAAATTTACTTTTGTCACTTCGTATAGTAAAATAATTGAAGACAAATAAATATTCCAATTTAAAAGATATTGAATTCAACAAAAAGTTTTTAAAAAATTTTAATACTCAAAAACTTTTTTTTTTAAAATTGCTTATTTTTGGAACCCCCCCCCCCCCAAAACCTTCATTTTAAAACCCCTTTTATTGCTGGGTTCCCCCTTTTTCATTTGCCCCTTAAGGGAAAAAACCCCTTTTTTTTCCCAAAACCCCCCAAATTCACACCCCCCTCACACCACACTAAAAAATTGAAAATTTAACCACCCCCATACCAAATTTAACTTGAAAAACCCCTTTATTTAAATACAAAAAACCCCGAACATGCAACATTTCCCAAAATTTTTACAAAAAAAAAAAAAAAAAAAAAAAAAAAAAAAAAAAAAACAAAAAAATGTCTCCATTTCCCAAAAAAAGGGGCTAACCGCTTTTTAACAAAAAGGCAACAATTAAATTTGAAAATAAAACCCATTCACTTTTGAAAACCCTTTCCCAAAAATTTTAGAAAAAAATGATTTTAAAATTTTTAAAACCCAATCGCTTTAACTCCTAAAATTTAATGATGTTTTTAAATTAAAATAATTCCCTTTTACCCACAAAATGCAAATCGGGAAAAATTGCACATTCCATTTCCCAAATTGCACAAGAATTACCAACCACTCCAAAACCTTCTTCAAAAAACAAACCCAACACTTTTGAGGGGGGAAATTTTTTCCAAATTAAAATTTTTTTGAATAAAAAAAAAACATCTCCCCTTTCCCCTTTTCCCGAAAATGTTAACCACAAAAAGCTAAAAAAAACCTTTAATTAAACTTCAACAAGCGAAATTCGTTTCAACAAGCAATTACACCCCTCAATTCACAACACACAATTTGGACAAAATTTGAAGAACCCTAATTGAATAAAAATTTAAAACTTTTTCCAAATGGTGCAATTCTCAATGTTTATGATCGTCTTAACTAAGATGTGAATAATTTTTAAATATTAAAAAAAAGTTTGCTCTGATCCCAAAAGATATGTCTAAAAACCCCACCCACCCATCAAAGAAAAGAAAAACCCCTAATTTAAAAATTAAAACGGTTAATTTGGATAAAAAAAGGAAAACCCCTATTGGATTTTGATGAAATCCAAGGTTTCCAAAGATGCAATCAACAATCCAACAAAGTTAAACCTCACCAAATAAAAACAAATGCAGAAAAATCCTGTATTTATATGAAGAAGAATCCCCCCCCCTGTTTTTCCCTCAACCAAAAAGCCCCCCTTCACGTCACAAATGTTTCCCAAATTTTGGATGATTCAAATAAAAAACCTCAATTTCTAACAGATATTTGTCACAAATGCAATAAAAAATCTAAAAGACAAACCCAAAATAACCCCCTAGATATGACCCCATAGTAATGAAAGGGAAAAATAATAAAAAACAATTATATTATCAAAATTCCCCTTTGTTGCACTCGCCAAAATTTTAAACTCTTGAAAAAATTAAAATTATAAGAAAAATTAAAACTGGAAAAAACCCCTAAGCCTCTCACAAAATGTGATGTTTCAAATCTGAAAAATTTGGCCCCCTCAAACCCATTATAAGAAAGTATTTATACTTGTACCCCTAGGGTTAAAAAAATGGTCAAAATTACAATTTTTCCATTTTTTTTTAAGGGGGTGGCCGGTCCAATAAAATTCAAAAAAAAAAAATCCCTAAAAAAAAAATACAACTAAAAAACCCATGAACAATTACAAAGACAAAAACATCATAAGTCTTCTGGCTAATGTTCAAAATGGAAACAATCGAAAGGGGTTTTTTTTTTGAAAATCTAAAAATGTCCGGTTCCATAAACTGGTAAACATTTGGACCCCATGGAGAATTTTATTGTCCCGTAAGTTTATTTCCAATATTTATTAGAATATAGGACAAAAGTAAAAATAAAGTTTTTTGGGCCCTTCGCCAAATCTAGTTTAAAGGTATGGGTGGGTGCTGAAAATTTTCATCCCCGAAAAGCAAAAAAAGGGACGTGTTTAAAGCTATATTTCAGCGGGTATTGGGTTTAGGACATCAAAGGAAGGAACGTTTTTTTGAACAAGCAAACCCAATTTGCATCCTAGGGGAAGGGACCCCCCCAAGTGGGGGAGCGATCAAATGACACTATTATAAGATAGATTTACCAAGCTCTAGGGAAACTTTAGTGCTCCTTTTAAAATTTCTGATCTTATTTTTTTATGAGCAGGTGATTCGGGACAATCTTTTCGGGGAAGGGGGGAATGATGGGGATCAGTAGCATCAAAAAAGGAAGGGAAACCCAAAACCTCATGATCCATTACATGGTATGGGGGCTCGAAGATCCAGCTGGGTTTTAAAAGGAGAATGAACTTACAAGGACTAGTTTGGTTTTGCAAGCCTGGGAATCAAGCCACAAAAAAGGAAAAATACATCTGTCAACTTGATTCCGTAACATGGAAGGATGAAATATTTTGGGAAATATTTATTTTTACATGGACACTCTTTAAGGGTAATTCGATTTTGTTATTATTTGTTGGTTGTTTTCCATGGTATTTATTGCTATTGGGTGACACAAAAATAAGGATAAAATAGGACTTGGGATTTCCATTTAAATTTTGTGTTTATTATATGACTGTGCTAGGGCCGGGTAAGACAAAAAACTTTGATACATGAAAACACATTTTTCGTAGATACAAAAACCTCTTTTTTTTCTTTTGAAAAAAGAATTTTTTCCATTGATTTTAACCGAATTACTAAGAAAAACTTTTGAAAAATTTAGGTTACAGTCAAAAAAGTTTGTTTAGGGTTTATTTAGGTCGCTTATTTAAATGTCCTTGGGTAATTAAAACCCAAAATGCATCTTTTGGGGTTTTGGTTTAACATCCTGGGGTTCATGCATCAAAAAAATTCCCCTTGTACCCTACAAGAATATGGATAGTTTTTCCCCCTTTGTTCATCATCCTTAGTAGTAAAAGTAGTAAATATCCGAGCAATCATTTTTTAAATGAAACTTTCACTAGACATGATTGTGTTCAAACTCAAACATAATAATTACCCTTACACTTCCAGGTTAAGACACAACCAAGTCACAAAAAAGTCATCAACTACTTTAAGTAGATAAAATTTAAATTTCAACTATAAGTGTTTAAGTAATTAGTTTAATTTTCTTTCAAAATTTTTAATTTTTTTTAATTTCAATTCTACTACTAAATTTTCCCTTTATTTTTTGCTTGATTTACAAAAATACATATAGGCAGAAATTAAACACAATAAATACATAATTCCCCCCACCAATTTCCCCCTTCTACTCACGGTACCAATTGTTCACGCCCTGCAACAATTATCTTTAAAAACCCCAAATAACCAAACCCAAATATACACACCCCACAAAGTTTAAAAAAAACCCAACACAAACTACACTCCTCTTCCCCACGATACACTTCTTTTCTTGAACAAACATCCCCAGGGGTTACAAACCCAATACCAATACGTTGGAATTGCAACCAAATGCCAAAAAAATTTAAGGGGAAACCCAAAATTTGAAGGGGTGAGGAAGAACCGGGTATATTCTGTTGACCCCATAATCGGGATGAAGACCGATTGATAATCGGGATAAAACCCGGGAAAAACCCGATAAGCCAAGAGAATTCTTTAGAGAACCAAGAGGGGAATTCTCTAAAAATAGTTATTCAATCTTGTTGTGTTTTATGTTTGTTTTAACCCCCTAGTGCTTATATTAGGGTTTCAACTGTAATAACAAAACCCCAAAACGATAAACACAAAAAGTCCAAAAAAATAACAATAGGAAATGAAGCTGGGGGTGGATGTACGCCGGTATAAAGGGCCCGAGGCGTAGAAAGCCGGTTTGTCCCTCTTGTTTTTTTGGCAACCCGGTAGTGTTTAAGCCGCATTGTCAAGGGGCAGCTGTGACCCCCTAGCTTTGACTCCTTGAATGATTTGTATAAAGCAAGTTCATTCTCGGGTTGCCCCCAATCCTTTCTGGCTTTTTTGGACACCCTTTTTTAAAACCTTTTAAAATTTTCCCTTGAATCGTTTCGCTTGCGTTCTTATTTTGGGTCCAGGTGGCATTCATTCCCCTCTTCGGGTTTTGGTCCCATCATGGCTCCATCATTCCCTTCCTCTTGAAAAGGTTTTTGTCCTCAAATCGTCGCATACATCAAAATGACTCAGATCAGTAACTTAAAAGTAGCACTTACTTGATACTCACCTGGAAAAATCTATCTTGTAGGCATTATCATTGATGTGCTCAAGAATTTGAAATGGTCCATCGCCTCAAAGGAAGAAATTTTTAGATTGACGCTACACAGGAAACCGTCTTTGCGCATGTGAACCCAAACCCAGTCTCCAGGTTCAAAGACAGCTTGTCGACGACCCTTGTTGGCTTTTTCACATACTGCCCCTGTTTTCGCTCAATGTTTAGCCTTGCCTTCTCATGGATCTGTTTAAACAAATTCTGTTTTCTTCTTACCATCTAGATTAACTTTACCCCAGAAAAGGCAGAGGTGATAAATCCAAAGGGTTAGTGGATTAAAACCATACACAATTTCAAAAGGAGTAAACTTGTAGCAGAATGCATTGTGCGATTATAAGCAAATTCAACATGCGGCAAGCAATCCTCCCAACTTTTTAATGTTTTTTTAATGACTGCCTTTAAAAAGTAGATAAAGTTCGATTTACTACCTCAGTTTGACCATCAATCTGTGGATGACAAGTAGTAGAAAACAATAGCTTAGTTCCTAACTTACCTACGGGTCTTCAAGAAGTAGCTCAAGAACTTAGCATCTCTACCGATACAATTGTTCTGGGCATCCCAATGTAATTCACAATTCCCTAAAGAACAAATTAGCAATATTGCAAGCATCATCTGTTTTGTGGCAAGGAATGAAACTGCCATCTTAAAAAAATTATCACGACTACAAAAATAGAGTCTCGACCATGCCTAACCTGGGTAATCCTAACACAAAAATCCAGGGAAATATCTACCCAAGGCTCATGGAATGGGAAGTGGGGTATAAAGCCCATGAGGTTGGACCTAGATTTGCTTGCTTACAAGTGAACATCGCTCACAAATCCTCTCAACATCTCATTTCATGTGAGGCCAATAGAAGTGTTCCTGCAAAACCCTTAAGGTTTTGCTACTCCAAAATGCCCCATTAAACCTCCCTCCATGAGACTCCTTACTAATAATTCTCTTAACGAACAATTTGGAATGCAAAAGTTTATCCCCCAAACAAGAATCCTTCATGCTTATAAAATTTACCATGACCACTCTTTCACAATGCACATACTCTTCACAAAAATCTCAAATCAGCAGCATACAATCTTTAATATGCTCAAAACCAAAGCAAATCTAGAACTAAGAGTAGAGATAAGAGCATACCTTCAGAAAGTGCATCAACAACCAACATTTTCTTTACCTGCTTGTAGTGGATGACATGGGGGAAATGTTTCGATAAACTCCACCCAACGAGCATGTCTTTTATTTAGTTATGTTATCCCTTCAAGTACTTCAAGGATTCATGATCAGTGTTGCCATCAAGACTTTCCAATTCATCAAGGTGCAATGGAGTCAACACTCGAAGAGAGGCTACTTGGAAGAAGGAAGATAGATAAAGGAAAGATATCCCCAACTCTTCGGAGAACCAAGTAAGTCCTAAAGTTTTTAGTACAAATTTTTAAAAGGGGGGGGAATGTAAAAATCCGCAAAAAATTTAGTCGTGTATAATATCAAAATGATTAAAAGGTTGTACTAAAAGCCTTAAACATACCCCGTATAAAACTATAATAAAAAAAATAATCACATGAAAAGCAAACCATGAAAAAATTATTTTACTAAAGATAAAAAAAATTAGAATCATTGACTTTGGGTTTTCAAATGGAAATTTCGAGTGAATATTCACGCTCGAATTAATTAAAAAGCTTAAGCATAAAGTTTCTGATGTGCCTAAATAAGGGTTAAGCACAGTAAAACCTTTTTGAAAGACAATTAAACAATGTCAATCAAAAATTATTCAATAATTGCACCAATTCCTCCCAAAATTTTTTGAAAACCCAAACTTAAACAATGCGTGATCACTCTTAATTCCAAGTAAGATGATGCTCTGATACCAATAAGATGTACCTAAAACCAAGAATAACCACATGCAATTGGAGCAATTTTAAACCTCAAGGTACTTGTTCAATCTCGTTTAAAACTACTAAAATTTGTGTGAACCTTAATGGAGCGCAATGAAATCTGAATGCACTAACTTTAAAATTAACAATTCCCCAATGATAAATCCCCTTTAATCAACACTAAACACAAATAATGTCATTGAATTACACACAAAAATAGCAAAACCCAATTTGTGATCCACTTTCTTAACAAAGTGATCCACGGTTAAAATGATGCTAAATTAAGGTTAAAATCAGGTTAAAACCAATCAATTAAAGCAAAAAGAATTTGATTTTCAAATGCAATCAAAATTTAGTCAAAACACTTCCAAAAACAACCGTAGATACCTCACTAGAGAAGAAAGGAAATTGCAACAAGGTAAATTTGATATTACTTACAAATAGCCTTGGAGCCACTTGCCACAACCTTAAATTGGGATTTGAAATTGATAAGAGCAAATTGAATTAGGAAAATCCTAACCCTACATGTAAAGTGTTTGTTCTTTCGTGAAAATTTGGCTAACTCCCCAAAACCCTACTTAAGCAAGTATTTTTACTTGCTCCCTTTAGGGTTAAAAAGCCATAAAAATTACAACTATGCTACTTTTAAGGTAGCCATTCCTAAAACTCAATTACAACCAAATAAATAGTGTCCCAAAAGCTTACACATAAATAGTCCAAAAAAAATAATTCAAAAAAAATAGTCTTCATTATGCTAGCTTTTTCTATAGGATTCGTCGGCCCCAAATCATCACCGGTTTTAAGTTGGTCCATGGATAACCCACAAGCTAAGTCTTAATGGTTTGTCCATCACCCTGTAAAGCATGATAAGTGTGCCTATTGGAATTACAACACATGAATAAGAGAAAAAAGGTTAGTAAAAAATAATTCCGGGGTCGATGTGCTCAAAATGAGCCCTCATTGCCAGATTTGAAATCCTTTGGGGTCTTGCCCAATGATAGGTCTTGATAGATTTTGATTCCTATTAGTTTCATAATAAAATGCTAAAATCTTAAAAATTTTTTCAATACCATTATACACGAAAACCCACTAAAAAAAAATTCCTAAACCCTAATTATAATAATAATAATAATATGACGAATATATATAGTGGGCAACTCGGCCGAGGAGGACCTATAGCCACTTGAAAAGAACAAACAAAAAGCAAAAAGGAGAAAGAAAAGGGTAAGAGGATAGGGGGCCAGACAAAAAGCAACGGAGAAATGGGAAAAAGGGAAAAAAAAAACTATCTTACACATACAACTTCTGATCAACAATCCGAGACCACTAATGTGTTCCTCGAGGTGAGTACAACTCAACTAGACCAATTTTTCGCAAAATGGAGTTAGTTTCTAAAAGTTATGTATAAAGAACAAATAGATGTAAACATTAGTATTTCACCTAAAACTAGTTGTAATAGCTAAAGAAACACTAGGTGGAGTGATCTAGATCATGTGTAGCGTGTAATAATGTAATTTTCCTTAATTTTTTAGGTGAAGAGGATTTTGGCTCGAAGATACCTGATAGGAATCAAAATTTGACAAAACCTATCATTAGGGCAAAAGCTAAAGGATTTCAAATATTGGCGATGAGAGCCTATTTTGAGCAAATCGACCTATGAATTATTTGTTTACTAACCTCTTTTGTCTTATTCATGTATTGTATATTCCAATAGGCACACTTATCATGCTTTACAAGGCGATAGACAAACTCACTAAGACTTAGCTTGTGGGTTATCTATAGACCGACCTAAACCAGTGATGAGCTGGGCCGACGAATCCTATAGAAGAGCTAGCAAGATGAAGACTATTTTTATTTGTAATTATTTCCTTGAACTATTTATGTGTAAGCTTTTGGGACACTTTTTATTTGGTTGTAATTGTCTTTTGGGACTGGCCACCCTAAAAGTGGCATAGTTGTAATTTTGTGAACTTTTCAACCCTAAAAGGAGCGAGTATAAAATACTTGCTGAAGTAGGGTTCTGAGGGACTTTTGCTAAATTTTAAAAAATAGAACAAACACTTCACGTGTTGAGGGTTAGGGTTTCCTAATTCCAAAATTGCTCTTATCAATTTCAATCCCAAAATTGAGATTGTGGCGAGTGGCCTCAAAGTGAATTTGTGAGTAATAGCAAGTTCTCTTTGTTGTAATTTCCTTTTCATTACTAGTGAGTTATATCTAGGGTTGAATTGGATGTTCTTGTGGTCGGATTAGATTACATTTGTAATCATTTTTATGTTGTTATAATTGATTGGTTTTAGCCTTTAGTTTTAACCATCAATTTCACTTCCTTTAAACTGTGGATCAACTTTGTTAAGAAAGTGGATCTCAAATTGGTTCTTGCTGTTCTTGTGTGTAATTCAGGTGGCATTTCAATTGTGTTTAGTGTTGATTTGAGGATTTTATCAGTGTGGATTTTTTCATTGAAAGTTATATCATTCGAATTTCATTTTACTCCATTAGGGTTCACGCAATTCTTGGAATTTTGAACTGAGATTGGACTAATCCTTTGTGTTTTATACTTTGTTCCAATTACATGTGCTTAACCCCTATTTTAGGCACATCATCTTTTGGTATCAGAGCAATCACACTCGGATATTTAAGATTGATCACGCCATTGTTTGAATAATTGGTTACAAGTAGTGAAGATTTGACGCCATTATTCATGTGATTAAAGCTAGTTTGATTGACATTGTTTGTTTGTCTTTCAAATTGGTTTTGCATGTGCTTAATCTTGGTTTGAGGCACATCATAATTTGGTATTAGAGCATCATCATACTTGGAATTAAGATTGAACACGCCATTGTTTAAGAATTGGTTCATGAATATTGAGGAATTGTGCAATTGTTGAACTAGTTTGATTGACATTGTTTGATTGTCTTTCAAATTGGTTTTGCATGTGCTTAATCTTGGTTTTAAGCACATCAATACCGAAGATTGTTCCGATTAAACCCCGAGAAAATGATACCAAGGTGAATAAGACTCCATGACATGTTGTATTGTATGTATATTGTTGATTTCGTGTGCTTTATTAGGAATTTTTGCAACCTATATAAGGATATGTATATATATATTTATATGTGTACTGTGCATGAAATGTTGAAATAGTGGTGTGCGTGAATGTAGATTTCATCTCCCTGGAGCAAGCAGCGGCCATTAGACATATATATATATATATAAAAACATTTTAGGATTAGTGGTGTTGTTCGTGCTATATAAGTGAATTTTTTTTTCTTTTTCCTTATCCCTTCTTTCCTTAAGGTTGTAGGGTAATATATATATATATAAATCATTGTTAGCTTTGTTACTTCTTCTGTAGTACGTGTGTGTGTGTGCTATTTTCTTTACTCCTTGGCTGCCTTATATAATCATATACATATAAGTATTAGTTGGGATGTTGCTAGAAGAGTGCTAATTGGGCCATGAATGGACATATATATGTATGTGTTGATGACATTGCAGGGAGTGGGAAGAAGGAAATCCAGCTGGAGTTGTTAGTTTAAATAATATATATATTTGTATACATGTATAGGCTAGTTAACTCCGAAATTTTGTAGGACATCCCTTCTGAAATTTGAGTCTGCATGTGTGGCAGGGTGAAATCCTCCGAAATAGCATGTGTGTGTACGTGGGATAGGAGGTTACGAGACGGGGAAGGCTGGGTTGAAATGGGAAGTATGGTGGCAGTATAACATACACCGTATATAGGTATGTATATGTATAAGTGTAATTGCATGTACTGGACTTACTCTCAATTATGTATGTGTGGTTTGTAAATATATATATATATGTACATGTGTATATGTGGTATGATGAAAGCGAGAATAGAAGTTTAACTTGAGAATGTAAGCTATAAGATGAAATGGAAGAGAGAGTTAGGGTTATATTAGTGTTAGTTTTCTTGTGAGCTTGTATGTTGGGGAATTGAAAGGAGGGTGGAAATCTATGAACGAGGATGTAAGAAGCATGTATGGGCATATAGGTATTAGATCTTTTCCTTAGTGAGTGTGTGTGGTATTACTAGTAGGATTAAAGGAAGACATCATGGTATGATCATTATTGACGATTGTTGGGATTGATGACAAAATTGTAGACACATGTTAACATGGAGGTCGTTGGTAGCGGAAGCAAGAAAAAGGGAGTCTAAGAAGTTGTTCTAAACCACAAGTATGGCATGCATCATGAGCTAAAATGGAGAATTTAAGATGCCAATAGTCTAAGTCCTTGTCATTATGGTTACATACACTAGGTGTAAGCGAGATGGAATAAATAGGATTTCGAAATAGTTATAAGCCGTAAACATTAGGTGTATATGTATATGTAACTAGGAACAAGGCTTAATCATAATCAAGAATAAGAAACCCATTCTTTGACGAACTCCTACAAGATTATGAATGTTGTTTCTTTGATGTCACGTTTGTGCGTCGCTCCTTAAAATGATTAAATGTGTTGTGAATAGATTGTTGACATGATTGCCAATTGCATATGTGCTTGTTCTTAGATCATCACCCTAAAACTCTAACCAATTATGAGATCTAATTAAAAACCCGACATGCATTCCACGAACGCTACATTATTCAAGGCTATCACAGCTACAGGACGTACCGGAAGTGATTAGAGGATCACTGTCCCGCCAAGTGTGAACTTGTGGTTAGGGGATTGTCGCGCCTTGACGATTCCGAGTCTAGCCTATCACTTGAGGGTTTAAATGCTTGATGTATAAGAGGCACTTGAGCCTAGATTACTAAAGCTAAGATATAGTTATAACAAAGTGATAAGAGTAATTAAATTATGTGTAAGACTCGGGATCTGATGGTGGCTTTAGAATCCCTAACCAAAGGTCTAGGGGGCATAAACCCGAGACTTCACGTTAGTTACCAAAAGACTGTGTGAGATGCTGCATTCTTGTGATTGTTCATGCATAAAAATTGTTTTGATAACTTGTTTGAAATTGTTTGTGTTTGTTGCAACATTAAGAGATTGCACCCTATCTTGCTAAGCTTTAGCTGACCCACCTATAGATTTTTTCTTGTAGGTCGAGACTACCTAAATGATACGGAATTGGGTATGCTTTGATACCACCAAAATGATTCAAATTGCTCTAATACCAAATGATACGGAATTAGGTATGCTCTAATCAAGTCAATCTATAGTAATGACTTCGTTAATAATTTTAGGGTTTTTTTCTTTATTTGCTACTAACCCCAAATAAATTCCCAATTATTTTGTACTAACAAATAAAAAAAAGGATATTGATAAAATTAAACTGATTCGCAATCAAATCATAGAACGATAGAGACCACATTCTATAAATCAATCACTAAGGTTAAAGAATTCCAAGAATTCAATAACGTTGTTCGCCACAAATTCTATAGGAACCAAGAATTTGATAAGAACAACTAGAATAAAGTGAAATCAAACTCTTAATATTCAAGAATCTCCAAAGAGGATTCACATCGCTGAAAGTGTTTTTCTTACAACCAAAACAACATCTGTCTTCGAAATACCTAAAGACCACTATTTATATCATGCCTAAAAAAATTATGCGAGGCCATTCAAGGCCAGCCAAAGGCCGGCGGCCTACATATAAGCCGACACCAGGGCCAATGGCCTTGAAGTTAATTCGGCTGGCCTTTATTCAAGGTCGGCTTAAAGCTGGCCAAACTTCACCTTGGGTCCTCCCGATGCTTATGTCCTCCTTTTTTGGACCTCGTACTGCCACCTGTAGCTGGGATTGAATTTGATTTCTTTGGTGCTCATATCTTAGCTCTTGGAATCGTATCATTCCCTCCATGTTGAAAAAGATTCAACCTCGAATCTATATCGTCCATCCTGTTAGACCACATAAACAGACTCCTCTTTCCCTTAGGCTTCATAAGGCAAATCAACCTTATTTTGTTGTACCTCAATTGGACTCATAGGAAGAAGCTTGTATGCTTTGTCCTGTTGCCGAATGGTATACTCATTGGTGTATCCATCATATTTAGCTTTGAGATCATACTGCCAAGGTCTTCCAAGAATCAAGTGTGTAGCTTCCATGGGAACTACATCGTAAACAATCTCGTCAATATAATCACCAATAATTAATGGAACACGAACCTGTTTCTGTACATGAACAGCTCCCTGTGGACTCAACCAATGAAGTGCGAAAGGTCTTGGATGCTGCTCTACCTATAAACCCAACTTAGTAACCCAGCTTGCTGAAGCAACATTAGTGCAACTGCCTGTGTCAACCACAATCAAACAAGTCTTCCCCTGCACTATGCCTTGGATATGAAATAAATTGGCTCTCTGATTAGGAATAGCTTCATCCTGCTTAACCGTTAACAAGTCTCCCTATACTGTATGTGCTATAATGGCTTCATCTTCCTCTTCTGCCTCAGTACCCTTCTATTCTTCTTCCTCACTCTCAACTTTGTCAATCTTTATGACCATAACCCTTTTATTAGGACATTGAGAAGCAATATGGCAAAGTCCTAAAAACTTAAAACATTTTATATCCTGATGTGCCTAAACACACTTAAAAGCACATCCAAAAGACTTAAGAATAACTATCTCAAGTCAAGGAAAAATCGGATCCAAAAATGGCACTTTTCAAATGAACCCTAATGATGAAATGATGAAATTCAAACAACCAATGATATAATCAGAATACCTCAATGAAAATGCCTTCTAACAACACTCTAATTTCATATAATCCACGCAAATGAAGCCTCAATTTGAAAAAGAAAACCGTAACAAAACAATCCCTTTTCTAATAATGAAGAACACGTTATCAAAGAAATCCTCAAAGATGAATTGGATCAATTTGATAATTCCTTCAAATAATCACAAGAATTCATGAATAACAACAAGTATATCTGACCAAGAAATATCTCAATTCAACCCTAGATATAATACACTAGAGAAGAAAAGAAATCACAACAAAATGAAATTGATATAACTCACAATTTCAACTCTTGGGATTGAAATTGATAAGAGTTTGGAACCAAGGTATGAACCCTAATTCTCACGTGAAAAGAGGTGTATATTCTGCAAAATGATTAGCCTCCAAACCCTCTCTTAAGCAAGTATTTATACTTGCTACTCCTAGGGTTAAAAAGTGCTCAAAATTACAAGTTTGCCACTTTTAAGGTGGCTAACCCTAAATGAAAGTTACAAAGAAATAAAAGTGTCCCAAAACCAAAATACAACCAAAATAGTTCAATAAACATTTACAAGATACAAAATAACATAAATCTTCATGATCCAATGCCTCAGAATAGAGAACAATCGCAGCGGGCCTTTGATTGTTATCCAGAAAAATGTTCTGTGTCCAACTGAAGTTGTAGGACATTTTGGCATCCCATGGAGATATATAATTGTACCTGTAAGATTATTCTCAAAGTTTATTAGAAATAAAGACATAAGATAAAATATGAACAATTTGGTTAATCATCCAAATTGGGTTCTGAAGATGTTGATAGTGCCAGAATTTTTCCCATCATATCCTTGCTCTTCTTTTGTTGTGTTTGGTTAATAGCCTCACTAGCGACTGCCTTTCCTTTTTCCTTCTTTTCCTTCTCCCTCTCACCATCATCTGACTTATGGTGGAGATATGATTTCTGATCCCGCTTGCGCTGATGCTGCTCAACCCGACTGGCTAATTTAATCACATCCTCTAGAGTCTGATAATGCTAGAGTTCCACTACCTTGGCAATGTCCATCTTCAACCCATTGATGAAATGAGCTATGGATTCATCTGATGATTCCTTAATATCACACCTTGCCATTAGTGTCTCAAACTCCTTCACATACTCTTCTATGCTTTTCTTACCCTGCTTCAAGGATTGCAACTCCATCAACATCTCTTGCTTATAGTAATCTGGCACAAATCTGCGTCTCATCAATCTTTTCATCAAGGCCCATGAACACACTTTCTCCTCATCCGCCCTACGTCTCTCAGTTTGTAGTTTATCCCACCACAGACTAGCATATTCAGAGAATGCTAAAGTCGCCAACTTCACCTTCATGCGCTCATCCCACTCAAAACAGTCAAACACCTTCTCAACCCGTAGCACCCAGTCTAGGAATTCCTCTGGTTTACTACTACCAGTGAAAGGTAGAATTTTTAGCTTAATGTTTTCAATCCCCTTATGCCTATCATCATTGTTAACTCTCCTACTCCTTTCACTAAGAGCATCAGAATCATCACTAGAATGTCTCCTCTTAATCCCTACACCACTATGGCTTCTTCTATCCCTAACCTCTAATCTCTCCATAATTGATCTAATATTTTCTTGGATTTAATTGAACTCAGCCCTAGTCACAACCTCACCCCCATTATCAGCATCATTCCCATTGTTGTTGTTATTAACACTTCCATGCGACGACATCTCTACCAATCAAAATTCCAGCAAAGATATTCACAAAAACCCCAATTCTCAACAACAGCCCAAAACACCAATTCACAGCAATTTAACACCCAACAATTGAATTCACGACAATACTTATCAAAATAAATTCCCAATTTTTTCAACCAACGGCAGTATTGAATTAAAACTACAATTGAATTGAGATTCAACAGCTTTACCGATTAAACGCGTGTCGATTCACAAATCCACCAACCTTAGCTCTGATACCAAATGATACGGAATTGGGTATGCTTTGATCAAATCAATCTATAGTAATGACTTCGTTAATAATTTTAGGGTTTTTTTTCTTTATTTGGTACTAAGCACCAAATAAATTCCCAATTATTTGGTACTAACGAATAAAAACAAGGATATGGATAAAATTACCAATCTATAGATGCTAAGATTGATAAAATTAAACTAATTCACAATCAAATCATAGAATGATAGAGACCACGTTCTATAAATCAATCACTAAGGTTAAAGAATTCCAAGAATTCAATAATGATGTTCGCCACAAATTCTATAGGAACCAAGAATTTGATAAGAGCAACTAGAATAAAGTGAAATCAAATTCTCAATATTCAAGAATCTCCAAAGAGGATTCACACCGCTTAAAGTGTTTTTCTTACAACCAAAACAACATCTGTCTTCAAAATACCTAAAGACCACTATTTATATCATGCTTAAAAAAATTGTGTGAGGCCAGGCTGGCTCAAGGTTGGCCAAAGGCCAACGGCCTAAATATAAGCCAGCACCAAAGGCCGGTGGCCTACATATAAACCGGCACCAAGGCTGGTGGCCTTGAAGTTAATTTGACCGGCCTTTATTCAAGGCTGGCCGAACTTCGCCTTGGGTCCTCTCGATGCTTATGTCCTCCTTTTTTGGACCTCGTATTGCCACTTATAGCTCGGATTGACTTTGATTTCTTTGGTGCTCATATCTTAGCTCTTGGAATCGTATCACTAAATTTCATAATGAATCGGTGAACCAAGGTGAGTGTTCATTGCCTAACTGGGGGTATGGTTTGTGGGAAGAATGTGAGGACTAGATTGATGTAGGTATCATTAGAATGGATTCTGTAATTGTTGTTAATGTATGTAAGTGATACAATAGGATCTTAAGTGTACCTGTAGTGGCGTAATGGGACCCATTTGAGGCCCATTGATAATATAGTAATTGATTGCTTCATGAGCAGGGAATGTTATTATTATGATTAACAAGCACAATACTAGAGATGAGACTCTTCAAGGTTGCTTAATGGGGGATTAAGCAACTGTGGCGGGTTATCACGAGAAGCCCTCAGAGTGAGGTGTGACAATGTAAATAGTTGACTTTACTATGTGCAGCCTTCCCACTCATTGCCATGGTCTTCTATTTATTAAGACATCAATAAGTTAATGACATTATTTACTCAAAACCTAAGGAAAATTACTTCAAGTAGAGTTTACCTTTCTAAATGTATCTCCAGATTCCAAAAATTCCTTCTCTTCTACAATCTCTCTCTTCCATTCCTCTGTTTTCCTTTTCTAATCACCATCACTTGAACCCATGGGTCATGTTGCATCATCAATTTTTATCCTTGAACTTTTCATTTTACTTTGATGATTTCTTTGGATGTTTCCCATCTATCGATTAGCAGCATAGAACTTTGAGGATTTTTTGTGATGTCATCAATATTGAAATGATTCTATACATAAATTAAGAGAAAAGAGTGTAATACACAGGTTAGAAACAACTTGCAATATATTAGAAATAAAGAGTCAATCCGAATTTGTAACTTCTTTTACCTGTACTCTCTCCCAAGCACATTGTTGTTTTTATAGATCAAAATTTCTCTAATCCTCAATACAAAGTGCTAGCATGTCCCAATAAGCCTACCCTATTTCAAATGCCATCTTTGATGACTAATTTGGTGTTCATAGAAGACCTCTAAATGTCATAAATTGAATGAGCATCTTGCTCCCTCATCTTCTATTTTCTTTCTCTAATGCTTATCTCCGGTATGCACTTCTATTGCCTATATATGAGACTAAGCTCCCAGCTAGTACAAACATTTGAAAAAAAAAAATTCATGATTATGAATGAGCTAAGAACTTTGATCATTTTTTGACGTATATGCTTATATAGATTACTTGAGGATCAAGTATGATTATAGGGAATGCTAGTAACTTGTGTGGACATATAAACTAGATCATTATTCAAAGCATCACTTTATGTGGATGCATTTGGTGTGGCATGATCCTCAAACGATGTTGTGTGCCAACTTTGTTGATTTATAGAGGGATTTGCTGCATCCTGATCACATACCTCCCCGTCACTATGGTAAGAATCTAACTCATCTCTAATCATGTGTCGAGTGTCTCAACTAACCTTTCCTCCCCTTCTTTGGGTATTCCTTCGTCACCTAGCTATTAGAGTTCTACAAAAAAAAATAAAAGAAACTTCAACTATTGAAAATATAAATAAAGTCTAAATAACATTACAAATTTCAAATGAAGTGAAAAAATTGCAATTTAAGCGTACAAGGTAATGATTGGAAACATAAATGGCACTAACATTAATGGAGAAGAAATATTTTGCAATCACAAAAATAAATAAATAAATAACATTCATATAATCATTATCTATCATATCATAGTCAACAAGTGATGTGCTTAAAAATGAATCAAGCACATGAACATATAAATGATTAATCAATTCCACGAATACTCAATTATACTTAAAATTGGCGTGAATCAAAGGATGAATAATCTCAATAGCATGAACCAAATTAGATGAATCATAAGGGAATTCCAATGCCAATCAAATTACATATAAAATGCAATTCTAATCGCTAAAATTGGTTTGCAATCCTAGCAATATGAACCCAAAATTAGCATGAACAACAAGTAGATAAATCAACCTATTATCACTAGATATTATACATTAGTAATAAAAGGAAGCAACTTAAAAGATCTTGATATTACTCATAAGAAATTCCAAGCCAAACTCACCACAATTTCCTAGAAATTGATAAGAGTGGATTTTTAGTAAGAGGAACTCTCTCTCTCATAGCAACAAAGTGTATTTTTTGAAATGACATAAGCTCCCTAAAAACCCTAGTTAGCAAGTATTAATACTTGCTCCAATCAGGGTAAAAATGTTCACAAAAAAATTACACATATGCCACAAGCTAAGCTTTAGCTTGTTTATCCATTGCCCTGTAAAAATCGACAAGTATACCTGTTGGAATGCACAACAAATAAGTAATAGAAAAGAAGTTAGTATGCAAATATTTTTGGGCTCGGGTTGTTCAAAGGGACCCTTATTGCCAAATTTTGTAACCCTTTGGCTCTTGCCCTAGGTCCTATAGGATTTTGATTCCTATCATCTCCTTGGGCCTCAAGAAGATTTGTCCTCAAATCTAATAGGTCAAATGCCATAGAGACTTTGTATCCTCTTAGCAAGTTATTTATAAAAATATCACTGTAGTCTCCTAGTACTTAAGATACCACAGGGGGTAGTTGCTCTTGCCCTTCCATCTCTAGGATATATCTCATCTGCAACACATATAATGGTTTATCATCCACTATGACCTCCCCTAACTCAAATTGTCTCACCAATAATGTCTTCTTCTTCCCTGTTTCACTTATATGTCTTTGAACCTCTTGGCCCTCTAATGGTTTACTCATCTTCCCTTGAACCTTTTTGATGTGCCTAAAAAATCTCCAAAGCACATTCAAAAGACTTAAGAAAAACTATCTCAAGTCAAGGCAAAATCGGATCCAAAAAAAGGGCAAAATGACGTAAACCAAGTGAAGATATGATGAAATCCAAATGTCCAATGATATAATTAGAATACCACACTGATAATACCTTCTAATAACACCCTAATCTTATATAATCCACGCAAATGATCCACAATATGACAAAAGAAAACCGTAAAGTAAGATTCCTTTTCCAAATGGTGAAATTCACGTTTTCAAGGAAACTTTTCAATGATGATCCAAATCAAATGATAAATACTTCAAATAATCACAAGAATTCGTGTAAAATAAGATGTAAATCTGACCAAGAACTATCTCTAATCAACCCTAGATACAACACACTAGAGAAGAAAAGAAATCACAACAAAATGAAATTGATATAACTCACAATTTCAAGATGTTGCACTCGCCACAATTTCAAGTCTTGGAATTGAAATTGATAAGAGTTGGAACCAAGGTATGAACCCTAATTCACACGTGAAAAGAGGTGTATGTTCTGCAAAAATAAGCCCCCTAAACCCTCTCTTAAGCAAGTATTTATACTTGCTACTTCTAGGGTTAAAAAAGTGCTCAAAATTACAAGTTTGCCACTTTTAAGGTGGCTAACCCTAAATGAAAGTTACATGGAAATAAAAGTGTCTCAAAACCAAAATACAACCAAAATAGTTCATAAAAAGAGTAAATATATAAAGAAATGGTCCTTCAAGATGCTGGTCTTCAAGAAGCTTTTGAATCAGTTTCAGTTGACAACCCTGATTCACTCAGTAATAAGGGTGTTTTTGCATCCTGTAAGACTGACAAATGAACCTGCTGAAATGCAGCAAAATTATAGTGCAAAGATGTAGAAAGTGAGTTAGACTTCTCAAGGTTAGGTTTCTCTAGCAAAACCCTCATAACTAGATTCTGGAGACCCTTAGCTCGGGCCCTGGTGATAGGTCCTGGAAAAGTCTGATTCCTATCATCTCCTCGGGCTTCTGGAAGATTTGCCCTCAAATCTGATGGATTTTCGTGCAAGTCATCTGCTAAATAAGGTGAAAGATCTGAAATATTAAAAGTGGCTGATACTCCGTAATCTCTTGGCAACTCGATGCGATAAGCATTGTTGTTGATGCGCTTTAAGACCCTGAATGGTCCGTCTGATCTAGGAGATAGCTTCTGTGACTTTTTGTGTGGAAACCTGTCCCTGCTAAGATTAATCCAGACTAAATCACTTGGATTATAGAGATGGTTTTTCCTGTGCCTGTTTCGCTGGATCCTCTATTGTTCCTGGGTCTTCTGAAGGTGTTCAGTGGTCCGATCATGTATGTGTTGAATCTGTTGTGCTCAGTCAACTCCACTAAGACTTTCTTCCTTTGTCGCTAGTCCAGCTATAAAATCCAATGGAATAGAAGGGTTATAGCCATAAACAACTTCAAAGGGAGACTTACTAGTTGAACTATGAGTAGACCTATTGTAAGCGAACTCAACAATAGGAAGACACAAGTCCAAATCAGTAAGGTTCTTTCCAACTATTGCTCTGAGAAGATTCCCAAGCGTGCGGTTGACAACCTCTATTTGTCCGTCAGTCTGGGGATGGCAAGAGGTACTGTACATCAGTTTAGTACCTAGTCTTTTCCATAGTGTTTTCCAGAAGAAACTAAGGAACTTAGTATCTCTGTCTGACACTATGCTGTGTGGAACTCCATGTAACTTGACAATTTCCTGCACAAAAAGGTTAGCAATAAAAAGAGCATCGTCTGTTTTGTGGCATGGCACAAAACGTGACATTTTGCTGAATCGATCAACAACCACCATAATAGAGTCTTTCCCTCTTTGTGTTCTGGGTAATCCCAACACAAAATCCATGCTGATATCAGTCCAAGGCCTAGATGGTATACGTAAAGGCATATATTCACCCTGTGCGCCTTTCCTCCCCTTGGCTCTCTTACAAACACCACACCTTTCTAATACCCTATGGACATCCCTTATCATGCCTTTCTAGTAGAAATTCTTCCTCAATATGGCTAGAGTTCTCTTCTCACCAAAATGCCCTGACAAACCTCCTGCATGTGCTTCCCTCACCAGCAATTCCCTCACAGATCCAGATGGAATACAAAGTTTTCCTTATTTATAAAGAAAGCCATCTATCACACAATAACCATCATACATCCCGCCTCCAAGACACCTCTCCATGAAAATTTTGAATTTCTCATCACATACATATTGTTCCTTCAACAGTTCGAAACCCAGTAATTTTGACTGAAGAGAAGTGATTAGTACATACCGTCATGATAAAGCGTCAGCAACAATATTCTGATTGCCCTTTTTGTACTTAATCACATAAGAAAAACCCTCCAGAAATTCCACCCACTTAGCCTGACACTTAGACAAATTATGTTGACCCCTGAAATGTTTCAAAGATTCATGATCTGTATAAATAATAAACTCCTTTGGGAGGAGATAATGCTGCCACGTCATGAGAGCCCTAACTAAGGAATAAAATTCCTTATCATATATAGAATAGTTCAAAGTTGCTCCACTCAACTTTTCACTAAAATATGCAATAGGCCTCTTTTCCTACATTAATACAGCACCAATTCCGATCCCTGAAGCATCACATTCCAATTCAAAAATTTTGTCAAAATCAGGTAAGATCAGTAATGGGGCACAAGTGAGTTTTTCCTTAATCTCTTCAAAACTCCTCTGGGCCTTTTCACTCCAGATGAAAGGAACACTCTTCTTAGTCAGTTCTGTGAGAGGGCTGACAATGCTACTGAAATTTTGGACAAAGCGTCTATAAAAAGATGCAAGCCCATGAAAAATTTTTACCTCAGTAACTGAAGTGGGTGTTGGCCATTCCTTAACTGCCCTCACTTTCTCCTCATCCATCTTAACTCCTGCACCTGACACAACAAAACCAAAAAATTTTACCTCGGTTTGACAAAAGGAACACTTCTGAAAATTCTCAAATAACTGTTGTTCCTTCAGTACTGAGAATAATGCCCGAAGATGCTCCACATGTTGTTCTAGGTCTTTGCTGTAAATCAGAATATCATCAAAATAAACCACAACAAATTTTCCTAAGAACTCCTTCAATACATGGTTCATCAATCTCATAAAAGTGCTAGGAGCATTACTCAAACCAAAGGGCATAACCAACCATTCGTAAAGTCCATGCCATGTTTTAAAAGCGGTCTTCCATTCATCCCCTTCCCTCATCCGAATCTGGTGATATCCGCTTTTAAGATCAACTTTGGAGAAAATCTGTGAACCATACAGCTCATCCAACATATCATCAAGTCTAGGAATAGGATACCTGTATTTAATGGTGATTTTGTTGATGGCTCTGCTATCAATGCACATTCTCCAAGTTCCATCCTTCTTGGGAACAAGAAGGGCGGGAACAGCGCATGGGCTGAGACTCTCTCTAACAAACCCTCGTTCCACCAACTCATCTACCTGACATTTCAATTCCTTAGCCTCCTCAGGATTCATGCGATATGCGGGTCGGTTTGGTAACACTAAACCGGGCATAAGATCAATGGCATGCTCTATCCCTCTCAAGGGTGGTAATCCTGCTGGCAAATCATCAGGAAAAATGTCAGTATACTCATTTAATACTTGAGAAACTGCTGGAGGTAGAGGCTGTGATTCCTGTAGCCCTAAGACAAATCTCAACTGAAGTAAGTATGTTGGAGCCTCCTCTGTGATTAATCTCTCCATCTCACCCTGTCCCATCAACAATACCTTTTTCCCCTCAGAAACGTTATTTTGAAGTAAAAACTTCTTAGCCTCTGATGGTCGATTAATCTGTTGCTGGACATTATGGACCTCTGAAGGTGGCATAGGATTCAGAATAATTCACTTGCCGTCCTTTTGAAACATATATGTATTTCTGATGCCATCATGTAAGACCCTCATGTCATATAACCAAGGTCTGCCAAGCAAAATATGAGATGCACACATGGGCAAGATATCACACTCAATTTCATCACAATACTTTTCCCCTACACTGAAGGGTACCCTAGCTCTTTGGGTAACATACAAACTCCCTTGTTCATTAAGCCAATGTAGTTTGTAAGGTTTAGGATGTGGAATAGCTGAAAGCTTTAGCTTCGATACCAACGATGCAACTACTACATTAGTACAACTACCACCATCTATTATTAGGACACACAAATTTCCTTGTATCCTACAAGAAGTGTGGAACAAATTTTCCCTTTGTTCTTCCTCCTTACTAGCAAGTGTACTTAATGAACGTCACAATACATTAGCATATTGAAGCATTTCACTAGACATTGTGAAATTCAACTCAATCAACATGTGTACAATATTCCCCACTCCTTTTAAGATCACGGTGCAACAATTTTCAATTTCCACAAGTTCACTCCACGGCAACACACAAGTAACAACTACAATTAATATGTAATACTTCCATGCCAACAACAAAGTGAATAATGAATACAAGTAATCTTCAACTTCCACGGAAAATAATGAAGACAAGAGATTAATAAGTAGCTTTCCAAAATGAATTCTGAATCCCACTATAGGCAGCAACTTACAATTTGAATTTCAAATAACTTCACTTATTGTAAGCCTTCCTCAATTGGTAACAATGAATTCAAATTCAAATAGCAATCATTAACTCCCACAACTTAATTACATGTGATTTGAATTCAAATAATTCCTTACTAACCAAACTTAATGTAATCTGTAAATTTAACTTCACAAATTCAGAATTACACAATGGAATTCAAACAACAAACTTCACAACTCCACACGCCACAAGCTACTCCACGGCAACAATTGGTAAGTTTCACAATTTCAAAACAATTTGCTAAAGTAACTTCACTTTGTACTTCTGCTCTTCCACGTGAATTAGTGTCCACAAAGTGATATAATAACCTTCCCAAATCAACTCCAACAATCAGCAAATCAAATCCCAATCCAAAACAATTTCACAATCTCAAACTACAACAACAACTACACAATTGCGTTTTTGTTTTTTCACTAGATCAACCCTAATTGTTGATCACTTCCACGAAATTGAATACAACCAATTCTCTTCTCTCAACAAGTGCTCTGATACCAAAAAGATGATGTGCCTAAAAACTCTTGAAAGCACATTCAAAAGACTTAAGAAAAACTATCTCAAGTTAAGGCAAAATTGGATCAAAAAAAAGTGCAAAATGACGTGAACCAAGTGAAGATATGATGAAATCCAAATGTCCAATGATATAATTAGAATACCACACTGATAATACCTTCTAATAACACCCTAATCTTATATAATCCACGCAAATGATCCACAATATGACAAAAGAAAACCGTAAAGTAAGATTCCTTTTCCAAATGGTGAAATTCACGTTTTCAAGGAAACTTTTCAATGATGATCCAAATCAAATGATAAATACTTCAAATAATCACAAGAATTCATGTACAATAAGATGTAAATCTGACCAAGAACTATCTCTAATCAACCCTAGATACAACACACTAGAGAAGAAAAGAAATCACAACAAAATGAAATTGATATAACTCACAATTTCAAGATGTTGCACTTGCCACAATTTCAAGTCTTGGAATTGAAATTGATAAGAGTTGGAACCAAGGTATGAACCCTAATTCACACGTGAAAAGAGGTGTATGTTCTGCAAAAATAAGCCCCCTAAACCCTCTCTTAAGCAAGTATTTATACTTGCTACTTCTAGGGTTAAAAAAGTGCTCAAAATTACAAGTTTACCACTTTTAAGGTGGCTAACCCTAAATGAAAGTTACATGGAAATAAAAGTGTCTCAAAACCAAAATACAACCAAAATAGTTCATAAAAAGAGTAAATATATAAGGAAATGGTCCTTCAAGATGCCGGTCTTCAAGAAGCTTTTGAATCAGTTTCAGTTGACAACCCTGATTCACTCAGTAATAAGGGTGTTTTTGCATCCTGTAAGACTGACAAATGAACCTTCTAAAATGAATCAAAATTATAGTGCAAAGATGTAGAAAGTGAGTTAGACTTCTCAAGGTTAGGTTTCTCTAGCAAAACCCTCATAACTAGATTCTGGAGACCCTTAGCTCGGGCCCTGGTGATAGGTCCTGGAAAAGTCTGATTCCTATCACTTTTGGACCTCTAATGGTAGACACAACTGCCTTTGAACTACTTGGTCCTCTGAAGGTTGACTCATCTGACTATGAACCTCTAGGACTTCTGACGATTATCTTATCTATCATTGCACCTCTTGGACCTCTGATGGTGACATAGGGTTCAATACTATACGTTTACCCTCTTTCTGGAATACATATGTATTTCTGAAGCCATCATGTAAGACCCTCTTGTCATACAACCACGACTTGCCAAGCAATATGTGTGATGCACACATGGGAAGAATGTCACATTCTATTTCATTATGATATTTATCCCCTATACTGAAAGGTATTGATGGGAATCTACCCTGCGAACCTAGCAGTCGGGGAACCTGATTTAGGTATATGATCCAAATTGTCCACATGTGTTCATTTCTTTATCTAATAATGTTTGATTTACACTATAGCAGGTACAGTGGTCAGTCTTTATGGGATGCTAAATAACCTACACTATTGATCAAATTGGGAACATCATCGAACTCACATCCAACAATTCGCAATGAACTCTATTAACTTAAAGAACCAGCTCTTTGAAGACCATCTTTTGTACTCGTATTTTTATTATTGAACCAGTCACTTTTTATTCATTTTTGGGACTTTTTGATTTACTTGTAATGTGTGTTTAGAACCAGCCACCTAAGTGGCTTAGTTGTAATTTTCATGTGATTTTACCCTAATAGGAGCAAGTATAAATACTTGCTAACTAAGGTTTGTTGGGGACTTTTGACATTTTGAGAAAAATCATACACTTCACCATAAAGAGAGTCCTTGCTAGCAAATTTGATCCCTTATCAATTTCAAGTGTGAAATTGTGGTGAGAATGACTCAAGGAGTATTGTGAGTCATATCAATTTTTCTTAAGTTGCTTCTAATTATTACTAGTGTGTTATATCTAGTGAGTGATTGGATTTGTTCTTGATGTGTTCATATTTCATGCCAATTAGGGTTCCATATCTAATCTAAGGTTCATGCCATTTTAGTTTGAAATTGGACTCTATTGTATTGTTCATTTGACTTGTTTTGGTAGTTGATAAGAGTAAATTAACCCTGGTAAATCATGGGCATTAATGATGAATTTGTATAATCTTTTGAATAAAATCAATGCAGATTCGGTATTTAACAGTTAAATATATGTTTCAGGGTATAATACCAAAGAGAAGGAGAAAGATCACAAAAGGAGCATAATTGAAGCTTAAAAGATCAAGTTAAAGTTACTCATGGACAACACGTGGAAGGCCACGGCCGTGTCATAAACCGTGGGCGCACATGAAGATGAAAGCATCACTTGGAAAGGAAGCACGGCTTGTGATATGGGTGTGTTTGAAGCCGTGGCATACGCTGTGAAGACGTGGAAAACTCCAGAACTTGGCACGGGTTATAGTCTAGCCGTGCTTCTAGCCGTGTTCCTAGCCGTGCCAAACACTGAGCAAGATTGAGGAGTTACATATTTTCGACCAGAGGGAGATACAGTTTGAAATCTGGCCGTATCGTTAGGCGTGCCAGGCGACTGTTATTCACTTGACGAGATTCACTTGGAAAAGGAAAGATAGAATCGTATCTTTCCAGATGAAGATGCTCGGCCATGCCTCAAGAAGTATAAATAGAACAACCCTAATGAGAAAGAGGAGGAGGCGGCACGAGAGAAACCCTAGAGAAGAGAAGCTGCTACCAGGAGCTGTTGCCAGAATAGTTTCGGATTGGAAGCCAAGATATTTCGTGTTCGAATTTTCTTTATGGACTCAATTATTTTATATTTTTCTCTTCTTATTAGATTCATGAGTGGCTAATTGTTTCATACCCGTTCCCTTGAGAAACCCTTGAGTATCATGTGACAGAATTGTTGATGTTATGTTTAATAATTTAATTCTATTTTTTGAGTTTGTTCATGTTGCAATTATAGTTTATTCATCTTGATATGTGCGCAATATTAGGATGGAATTATATCTCTGATATTAAGATTGAGAAATCGGTAATAGAGTAGATCTTGCATGAATAAAAAGACCCCTTGTAATCCTAGAGATAGGTTATAGGAGGTCTTCTGTATTGAACGAGGTCATTGCGGTCTGGTTCAATTGAGAGTCCTAGGATTCTAATGCAATCTTGATTATGTTAATTGAAGAGAGATCTTAATTGGCTTAATTAGGATTAGGGATTATTGATCTTGAGAAAGACTCTAATCTAGTGTAAGAAACTCCGCAGATCAAAGTTTGGATATTAATCATTGAATAGTGTGGAATTGAGTAAAAGCTACATGAGAATTAGGGGTGGATCTTGGGCAGGGTATGTTTAGATCATTGAATTAATTAAGGGAGTGTTTGATTACATTTACTTTGTTCATTTTATTTGTTTCTTTTAGGTTTAGGCAATAATTAGGATAGTTGAGATCATCAATAGTGAGAAGTTAGATAGTAGGAGAATCGTTAGTACTAGTACTTAAAAGTCTTCGTGGGATCGATACCTGTACTCCTATGCTATACTGCTAGTCAATAGGTACACTTGCCTGAGAACTGATCGTAAGCTAGGATTGAGTAAAGGCAAAAACTTGTTAGAACGGTCAGATCGTCCCATCAAGTTTTTGGCGCCGTTGCCGGGGACATGTAATATTAGGAAAACTTGACACCTACTACTTTAACTATATATATATATATATTTTTTTTTTATTTATTTTTGTTTTTATTTTTCTTTTAGTTATTTACTTTAATTTCGTTCGTGCTTTCATTCAAATTTGTTGAGGAAATTAAGTTTATAGTTTGTCTGTCGTAGTTTATGACAAGGAGCTCTTCATCTAAGCTTCTTGACTTTGATCCTGAAATTGACCAAACCTTTAGAAGGCGATTAAGAGAAACTGGGGCAATGGCGGATGAACGAAGAACGATGGTTGAATACGCTCACCCTACTCTGAGCAGCACTGGGTCGTGTATTGTGCAACCAGCAATAGAAGCCAACAACTTCGAAATCAAGGCCTCTACAATGCATATGATTCACAACCAATGCCAGTTTGACGGTTTGTCTGACGAGGATCCTCATGCGCACATTCAGATGTTCTTGGATATTTATGCAACTATCAAGTAAAACGGAGTCTTTGAGGAAGCACTGAAATTGCGACTTTTCCCTTTTACTCTCCGGGGGAAAGCAAGGCAGTGGTTTAGTTCACTAAACCGGGATTCCATAACCACTTGGACCCAGATGGCAGAGACTTTCCTGGACTATTATTTCCCACCATAAAAAACTGCCAAGTTGAGAAATGATATCACATCATTCACCCAACTAGATCACGAGCCCTTACATGAAGCATGGATTAGATTTAAGGATCTTCTTAAGAGGTGTCCACATCACCAAATGCCTAATTGGCTGCAAGTTTCCACCTTTTATAACAGACTTGACTATGCAACTCGGCAGACAATTGATGCTGCGGCTGGGGGCACTTTAAATGTGAAAACGCCGGAGGAGTCGTTGAGTTTGTTTGAGAACATGGCAAAAAATAATCACCAATGGAGCCATGGTAGACAAAAGCACAGGGCAGCGGGCATTTATGAAGTCGATTTGATGACAGCAATTGCAGCAAAGGTAGATGCACTCGCTTCAAAAGTTGAAGGGATGGCTCTATCTCAACCATACCAATATTGCCCAATTGAACCTCATTCCAACGATGTGGTATTTGAAGTGACAGAACGTGTTGAGTATGTAGGGAATCTCACAATACCACAGAACAATCCTTATAGCAACACATATAATCTAGGGTGGCGTAATCATCCCAACTTCTCCTGGAGTAATCAGCAATCTCAAAGGGGTAATGCACCTGCTCTAGGATTCCAAAGACCAGCTCCACCTCCCTTCCAAGAAAAGAAATCCAGCCTTGAGGATATGATTGCGAAATTCATTCAAGCGTCAGAGCAACGCCATCAATTCACTGAGGCCGCTCTAAGGAATCATGAAGCTTCAATCCACAACTTGGAGAACCAGATGGGGCAGATTTCTAAAGTGCTTGCTGAGCGACCGCAAGGGTCTCTTCCTGGAAATACTGAGACCAACCCAAGGGAACAAGTGAAGGCAGTAACTCTTAGGAGTGGAAAGGAAGTGAAATCAGACAAGTGTGGGGAAACCTCTGTTAGTAGGAAGGGGAAGGAGACTGTTAATAAAGGCGAAACTACCGAGAAAGCAGAAAAGGGCAGAGTTATAGAGGAAAGAAAAAAAGACTTGGAAACTGAGAAGACACCTATCGTCCAGCCCTATAAACCCCCATTGCTATATCCTGCTAGGTTGCGGAACGATAAAGATCGGGAACATTTCGGTAAGTTTTTGGATTTGTTCAAACAGTTACACATCAACTTACCACTTGTGGAAGCCCTTTCTCAAATGCCCCGGTATGCCAAGTTCTTGAAAGATTTACTATCTAACAAGAAGAAGATGGAAGAGATCTCCACTGCAACAATTGGTGCAAATTGTTCTACAATTTTACTAAACAAACTTCCAATGAAATTGAAAGATCCAGGGAGTTTCACCATACCATGTTTCATTGGAAATTTACCCGTAGAAAAAGCATTAGCAGATTTGGGAGCTAGTATAAACCTGATGCCATATTCCCTTTTTCAAAAACTGGGATTAGGGGAGCCAAAGCCTACACGGATGAGCCTTCAATTGGCAGATCGATCAATGCAGTTTGCTAGAGGCGTTATTGAAGATGTGTTCGTAAAAGTAGAGACTTTCATCTTCCCGGTTGATTTTGTGATCTTGGACATGGATGTCGATGTTGAAGTTCCTCTGATCTTGGGAAACCCCTTTTTAGCCACAGCCCGAGCAATCATTGATGTGGCCGAGGGCCGATTAGTGTTGCGCATTGGGGGAGACGAGTTAGTGATACAAATCCCAGCTGTGACGAAGAAATCGGTAGATTCTGATGACACTTGTTATGCAATCGATGTAACTAATACCGTTGTGGAAGATATCTTTTGCAAGGATCCATTAGAGTTGAGTTTGAGAGTGTGTAATATTGAAGAGACAGAAGACTGTGCAATACAAGAAATGTTGACTCATCTTGATGGCAAGGATGAACTTGGGATAAAACTGGAAAGGGAGAACATTGATGCAGGAGATGTTACTAGATTGAAGCCCTCTATTGAAGATCCTCCAATTCTGGAGCTGAAGCAACTCCCTGACTATCTGGAGTATGCTTTCTTAGAGAAGGATTCTCAGTTGCCGGTCATCATTGCAGCTGGGCTAACCATTGGTCAAAAGGAAAAGCTCTTGAAGATCTTGAAGGAGCATAAGCGTGCCTTGGCATGGAAAATAGCGGATATCCAAGGGGTTAGTCCATCTTTTTGCACACACAAAATTCTGATGGAAGACAATTTCAAACCAGTGGTGCAAGCTCAAAGACGACTTAATCCAAACATAAAAGAAGTCATTAAGAAAGAGGTAATCAAATTGTTAGATGCTGGGCTAATTTATCCCATTTCTGATAGTTCATGGGTAAGCCCCATCCAGGTGGTGCCAAAGAAGGGGGGGATGACGGTGGTCCCAAATGAGAATAATGAGCTTATACCAATGAGGACGGTGACAGGATGGCGAGTATACATTGACTATCGCAAATTAAATGAAGCCACTCGTAAGGACCATTTTCCTTTACCTTTTGTCGATCAGATGTTGGAGAGGCTCACTGGACACATGTTCTACTCTTTTCTTGATGGGATGTCGGGATATTACCAGATTCAGATTTCCCCTGAAGATCAAGAGAAAACTACCTTTACATGTCCCTATGGCACATTTGCTTACAGGAGAATGCCATTTGGATTATGTAATGCACCGGCTACCTTTCAGCGGTGCATGTTAGCGATTTTCGAAGATCTGGTTGAAGATATTATGGAAGTATTCATGGATGACTTTTCCATGTTTGGGGATTCATTTGATTCTTGCCTACAGAATTTGGAAAGGGTGCTCATACGTTGCGAAGAAACTAATTTAGTCTTGAATTGGGAGAAGTTTCACTTCATGGTGACTGAAGGTATTGTCTTAGGACACAAAATATCTCAGCAGGGGATTGAAGTAGACAATGCCAAGGTTGATACTATATCCAAACTTCCTCCACCCTCTTCGGTTAAAGCTATTCGGAGTTTTCTAGGACATGCTGGATTCTATAGACGGTTCATTAAGGATTTTGCCAAAATTGCTCGTCCTCTCACCAGGTTGCTGGAGAAGAACATAGCCTTTGATTTCAAGGATGAATGTCTCCAAGCCTTTGAGGCGTTGAAGGAGAAACTGACTAAAGCTTCTATCATGGTGGCTCCAGACTGGAACCTACCATTTGAACTGATGTGTGATGCCAGCGACTATGCTGTAGGAGCTGTACTAGATTAAAGAAAAGATAAGTATTTCCAACCGATATACTATGCCAGCAAAACTCTAACCGGGGCTCAAGAGAATTATACCACTACGCAGAAGGAGTTATTGGCAGTAGTGTTTGCTTTTGACAAATTCCGATCTTATCTTGTTCTTTCTAAGGTGATAGTGTATACTGATCACTCCGCCTTGAGATATTTAATGACCAAGACGGATGCCAAACCCCACCTCATCAGGTGGATACTCCTATTGCAAGAATTCAACCTTGAGATCAGAGACAAGAAGGGAGCAGAAAACCTCGCAGCGGATCATCTATCTCGATTGGAGAATTCATGTGTGGAGCAGCTGAAGGAAGAAGATATTAACGATAAATTCCCTGAGGAGAATTTGTATTCTGTAAACAAAGTTAGCGGTTCAGAGTCCCCATGGTTTGCAGAAATGGCCAACTATTTAGTGGCTAGGGTCCTTCCACAAGACATGTCCAGGCAACAGAAAAAGAAATTCTTTACTAACCTGAAGTATTACTATTGGGAAGATCCCTACTTGTTCAGGTATTGCTCAGACCAAATGCTTAGGCGTTGTGTCTCACATGAGGAAGGATGGGAGATTTTGCACCATTGCCATAGTGGACCCACTGGAGGACACCATGGTCCTAATAGGACAGGCCACAAAGTACTTGAAGCTGGTTTTTATTGGCCGTCAATATTCAAGGATGCCCAAAATTTTATAGCTCAGTGCGATCGATGCCAAAGAGATGGGAACATTTCAAGAAGGGACGAAATGCCACAGCACTATATTCTGGAGTGTGAGGTATTTGATGTATGGGGTATCGATTTTATGGGACCATTTCCCCCTTCGTATGGAAACAAGTATATATTGGTAGCAGTGGATTATGTGTCTAAGTGGGCTGAAGCAAAAGCTCTACCAACCAATGATGCTAAAGTGGTTGTCAAGTTCCTGAAAAAGCTCTTTTGCCGTTTTGGGGTGCCTCGAGCACTAATTAGTGATCGGGGTACACATTTTTGCAACTCTCAGATTGAAAAAGTCTTGAAAAGATATGGGGTGACTCACCGTCTCACCACTCCTTATCATCCACAGACAAGTGGACAAGTAGAGTTGACAAATAGAGAGCTAAAGCGCATCTTAATGAGATCAACACTCCAGCATAGGCGAGATTGGGCAGATAGGTTAGATGATGCGTTATGGGCTTATAGGACGGCCTACAAAACACCACTTGATACAACTCCTTTCCGGTTAGTGTATAGGAAAGCGTATCACTTACCGGTTGAGATTCAGCATCGGGCGTTCTAGGCAATCAAGACTTTCAACCTCGATCTCGACAAGTCAGGAGCTCACAGGAAGAGGCAAATTAATGAGCTTGATGAGTTAAGACTTACAGCATATGACAACACTAGTTTTTATAAGGAGAGAGCCAAAGCATATCATGACGCAAGGTTGCGCCAACACAAGCACTTTGAAGAAGGAGACATGGTATTGCTATTCAACTCCAGGGTAAAACTTTTTCCGGGAAAACTCAAATCAAAATGGTCAGGTCCTTTTCGGGTAAGGAACGTTTTCCCTTATGGCACGGTGGAGTTAGAACACCCTGAAAAGGGTATTTTTAAGGTCAATGGACAGCGACTTAAACATTACTTAGGAGACAAGGGAGTCTTTGAAGAAAGAGCGGAGCTGTCCCTTAGTCGAATCCATAAATGACTTTTTTTTATTCTTTTGGTCGAGCCAACGACGTTAAACAAAAGCGCTGGCTGGGAGGCAACCCATGCATCTATTAGGTTAGTTTTTCTTTTCTTTTTACTGTCATCATCATTGCATTTGTTAGTGGTAGTTCGGCAAGTAAGATTTTAACAAATAGGGTACGATATGGTCTAATTCACACCAAAGGGTACGGGCATTTGTGAAAAGTGTTTCAGTCCAGGGGATGACACGGTTACAGGCACGTCCAAGCTACAAGCCGTGCCATGAGGTAAGATTTTTTCTCCTGTATAGAGTAGTGGATAGCACGGTTACAGGCACGACCAAGTCACAAGCCGTGCCATAAGCCATGCCAGAAGGTAAGACTTTTTCATGTTTTTTTCATTAGATCAGTGGATAGCACGGTTAGAGACACGCCTAGATTTTAAGCCGTGTCGTCAATAGCCTTTTAGGGCTCGCACGTTTCCAGACATCAAACCCCTTCCCTTCAATTCTCTCTTCATTCCCACATCACCTCTCTCTGCGTCTTCGTTCTTTCTCCTTCCCTCTCTGTTGAAGAACGTCATTCATCACTCTGTCCAGATTTCTCCAGCGTGGTGTAGTCAAAATGCCGACGACTAAGACCGTGGCACGCAAAAATGCCCAACCCCGTTCAACTGGTGGTTCCTCTAGGTCCACCCGACGCTACCCTCCTAACTTGCGGAGCGAGGATAAAGGTAAGTATGATATAGTGCGCGAAAAGAAGACATTTATGCCTAATGTAGTAGTTGATTGGGAAGTGCTAGCTAAGTATGGGTTAGTGGAACGATTTGATTATTTCTTGAACGATCCCGCTTGGAAGGCACTTCTGAGCATTGAGGAGGACGTGTACTCTTCGCTAAGTTATGATTTTGTAGCTACATTCAAACTTAGTTTTGGCCGGCATACCCAACTTGATAATGTGGTCTCCTTCTACTGCCAAGGGAGTTACCGCCGTGTTGAAATGAGAAACTTTATCAAGTGTTTGGGTATTTATGACGAGGAGTTTATCAACTTCGATGAATTTGCGCAGCTTCCTGATGCCTTTGCTAGGGACTTACTACAGCATGGAGTGTGGAATAGTATGGGAACCGGTAGATATGACCCTTCCAAATCAAAGGGGAGCCATTTAAGGGATCCTGCCGTGCGTGTACTCCATTACATTGTGGCCCGCTCAACCACTGGTAGAGGTGATTCTCAAGGGGTTGTGAATGCTTCAGACCTGTACCAGCTGTGGAGTATGATTACAGGTACTCGAGTTAATGTCGGATTAGCAGCTGTTTGGTGTTTGAAAAAACAATGCGATCTAGGGCACCATAAGGTTTTTGTCGACTCTTGGATTACTCGTATTCTGAAAAACTACGGTGTTTTTCCAACCCGGGCTTCCAGGGACAGTTGTGGAAGGAGCACCTCTCTCCCCGAGAGTGTTTTGCGGAGGTGGAGGTTTCACATACCAGATGTGTCTGCCGACCAACAAGAGCCAGAGATAGAACCCGAGCAGGGTGAGGAGCAAGAGCAAGCTCGAGAGCAGGCCGGACCAAACCAGGAGCTTGTAGATTCGGTAAAGAGATTGACTGCAGATTTGGAAGAAATCAAAAGAGAACAAGCTAGGCAGTCGAAACGGGTGAAGGGCTTAAAGAGTTATTTAGTCACTTGTCTATCCCGTATTGGTGAGAAATTTGGGGTAGATCTTCCCCCATGTGGTGGCTCGAGCGATGAGGACGTCGCATCACAAGCTACTCGGGTGGTTTCTGGAGGAGATCGTCACTCGAGTGGTGCATATGATACCGGTTTTCATGTTGGAGATTCCTCGGGTGCAGCTTTCATGGCCCGACATGGAAGTCTCGTAGTTGCGACTGCTGAAGCGAACAATCAGCAGAATACGGAGGTGATTGGATCTGTTTCTCCTCGCCGGTCGGGCACTGTACCATTGCCTTCAGATGATGACTTCAGCAGCTGACCTCGCGAGTGGATCGATGGAAGTTGCACCCGGGAGATTTGAACCCTTGTAGAGAATAGCGGTCTTACTTTTGTTTTTACTGTCCTGATTTGTATGATTCTGGAAAACTGACCAACCACTATTGTTTGAAATAGAAAATGTCGATGATAGTTAGCTTTATGTTCAGTCGATTATGAGTTTTTTTCGTTTTGTTTTGTTTCCTTTGTTGTTTTGTTGTTATTGTTATGAGATACAGGCTTTCAAAGTACACCGACCCGTTACGTTTAGCAGAGGTTCTCATGACTCCACTTGTTCGTCACTTGACTTTCTGTTAACGATCTGCGTTGTAAAAGAATTCAGGGAAGTTTTTCGTTTTCCTTTTGTTTTATTTTTGCTTTTATTCTTTGCTTCCCTTTATGCATTTCATGAGGACATTGGGACAATGTCTATTATAAGTGTGGGGAAGGGGGTTAGGAAAACGAAACTTGTACGAAACTAGGATACAAGGGTTATGCAATCAAAAATGTAATTTCCTCTTAATTAAGATATAATCGATGATGACTTTTGACACTCAAGAACTGCTGAGATTTGTTTATACCTCTGTAGAATATCTTTAACAATTTTTATTCTCTTATTATGTATTAGAGATACGTTGCTAAAATTACAAGATGAAATCCAAGTGAAGTAAACTTACTTGTCATTTAACCTTTACTTTCGGGAAGTGAGATTGGATTAAGGTCACTAGTGAGTTTAGTATGCCTTTCTTTTTGCCCAGTAGGTAAGCTATATTACTTGGAGTGAAGGCGTAAATGACACTTGTAACTTGGTGATTTCAAAAAATAAATAAATAAATAAATAAAATAAAATAAATAAATAGTTCAGAAGTGGGCCTCATAGACTCGAGTAATTAAGCCTGAGGGATGCCTTTTTTAGGGATTAACATCTATTGACTCAGGTGACGAACTTGGGATCAATGGCTGAAAGCTCGCTACAAGGGTCACGAGAAAAGTCTGAGAAAAATGAACTTAAAAGAGCTTATATAAATGATAGTTGATTGATTGAGATGGTAGAGGTTCGAAGGGGTATTTTTAAAACCTAGTAGCCTAAGATCGCCTGGTCTGGGACTTACTGACCAAGGAAACCGTCTTAATTAATTAAGTAATTGAGTTAACTAGACTCGAACAAGTAAATCCGAGGGACGCCTTCTACGCTGAGGGAATAACGTCTGTTAACTCGAGTGATGAACTCGGGATTATCGATTGAAAGTTTGTTACATGGGTCAGTTAACTTAGTTAAGTGCTTCAATGGTAAACTCTTAAGATCAACTTAAGAATTGGATGAAACAGAAAAGGAAGAGCTAGGAGACAAGTGGATACAACATGCCTTTAGTCCCTGTTGTGTTGCTTCTAACAGTGGTTAAAAGGATGGTATACTTTATTTTACTAGTATCGATCTTGTGACAATTCTGACTCTGGGAATTTTAGTTTAAATGATAAGGGTAAAAGTTTGATTCACTTGGATTAGCTTTGGGAATTTTAGTATTTGTATTTTGTATACAACTAATGGTAAGATTGAGTAAAGATTATCAATGATTAAGGTGTAGCATGAAATCGATGATGCTGAAATATCTTCTTAATTGCGGGAACATATGAGAACTGGTCCTTTGGGTTTTCTTAATCCGTGTTTGCTTGAGGACAAGCAAAACCTTAAGTGTAGGGAAATTTGATAAGAGTAAATTAACCCTGGTAAATCATGGGCATTAATGATGAATTTGTATAATCTTTTGAATAAAATCAATGCGGATTCGGTATTTAACAGATAAATATATATTTCAGGGTATAATACCAAAGAGAAGGAGAAAGATCACAAAAGGAGCATAATTGAAGCTTAAAAGATCAAGTTAAAGTTACTTATGGACAACACGTGGAAGGCCACGGCCGTGTCATAAACCGTGGGCGCACATGAAGATGAAAGCATCACTTGGAAAGGAAGCACGGCTTGTGATATGGGTGTGTTTGAAGCCATGGCATACGCTGTGAAGACGTGGAAAACTCCAGAACTTGGCACGGGTTAGAGTCTAGCCGTACTTCTAGCCGTGTTGCTACCAGTGCTGGTAGCCGTGTTCCTAGCCATGTTCCTAGCCGTGCCAAACACTGAGCAAGATTGAGGAGTTACATATTTTCGACCAGAGGGAGACATGGTTTGAAATCTGGCCGTGTCGTTAGGCGTGCCAGGCGACCGTTATTCACTTGACGAGATTCACTTGGAAAAGGAAAGATAGAATCGTATCTTTCCAGTTGAAGATGCTTGGCCATGCCTCAAGAAGTATAAATAGAACAACCCTAATGAGAAAGAGGAGGAGGCGGCACGAGAGAAACCCTAGAGAAGAGAAGCTGCTGCCAGGAGCTGTTGCCAGAATAGTTTCAGATTGGAAGCCAAGATATTTCGTGTTCGAATTTTCTTTAAGGACTCAATTATTTTATATTTTGCTCTTCTTATTAGATTCATGAGTGGCTAATTGTTTCATACCCGTTCCCTTGAGAAACCCCTGAGTATCATGTGACAGAATTGTTGATGTTATGTTCAATAATTTAATTCTATTCTTTGAGTTTGTTCATGTTGCAATTATAGTTTATTCATCTTGATATGTGCGCAATATTAGGATGGAATTATATCTCTGTTATTAAGATTGAGAAATCGGTAATAGAGTAGATCTTGCATGAATAAAAAGACCCCTTGTAATCCTAGAGATAGGTTATAGGAGGTCTTCTATATTGAACGAGGTCATTGCGGTCTGGTTCAATTGAGAGTCCTAGGATTCTAACGCAGTCTTGATTATGATAATTGAAGAGAGATCTTAATTGGCTTAATTAGGATTAGGGATTATTGATCTTGAGAAAGACTCTAATCTAGTGTAAGAAACTCCGCAGATCAAAGTTTGGATATTAATCATTAGATAGTGTGGAATTGAGTAAAAGCTACATGAGAATTAGGGGTGGATCTTGGGCAGGGTATGTTTAGATCATTGAATTAATTAAGGGAGTGTTTGATTACATTTACTTTGTTCATTTTATTTGTTTCTTTCAGGTTTAGGCAATAATTAGGATAGTTGAGATCATCAATAGTGAGAAGTTAGATAGTAGGAGAATCTTTAGTACTAGTACTTATAAGTCTTCGTGGGATCGATACCTGTACTCCTATGCTATACTGCTAGTCAATAGGTACACTTGCCTGAGAACTGATCGTAAGCTAGGATTGAGTAAAGGTTTAAACTTGTTAGAACGGTCAGATCGTCCCATCAGTAGTACAATTGATTTTCAATATAAATTGCATGAATATCATTTGAAATTTAGGGTTTAAGTACTTGTTGGTGTCATGCATTTTTGTGGAATTGATTTGGTGTTCTTGCAATCAAATTATAGGCACATCAGGTCCCTTAGCTCTCTAGGTTACATGGAGACTCCCTTGCTCACTCAACGAGTGTAATTTGTAGGGTTTAGGATGCGGGCTAGTTATAAGTTTCAATTTCGATACTAATGAGGCGGCCACAATATTAGTACAACTACCACCATCAATAATAATGACACATAAGTTACCTTGCACCCTACAAGAAGTGTGAAAAAAATTTTCCCTTTGCTCATCATCAATAGTTGTAAAAGAGGTCAAAGCTCAACGCAGTACATTTGTAGACCAAAACATGTCACTTGACATTGTTGCTTACTACTTCAACAAGCCAATAATACACTATACCACACACACAACGACAACACACTCCTACACACCTATAGTGCAATTAAACAACCAATGCAATACACACTTCCCCACACTTCAATTATGGCAACAACAAGTGGAACAATAATTAAACACTTCCAAGTAGTAAGTTAATCAATTCAACTAAGCAAGTGTTTAAGTATCAATACTCAATAAATTCCACACTTTAATGCTGATGTGCCTAAATGGGGTTTAAGCACATGCAAAACCAATCTAACTAACAACCCCAAAAGATAAGGCCAATTCGGATTACTTTTAGGGTAATATTGCATTGCAAACCCTAAATGCAATCTTGGATCTGAATGTTAAAGTTCATAAAATGATTAATACAAAGAAGTATTTCTCAATGAAGATCACAAACTATACTTGAAAGGCTACGTGATTACCACTTAAAATCAATAAGAACAATAACCGTGATCCACCTTCCAAGAGGATTGATTTCATGGTTCATGAAACGTGCACAATAGATGAATCAAAAACTAATATAAAAGGAACTCAATTAAGCACAATATTTTTAAATAGTAAGGAATCAAATCTGACCAAGAAATGTTTCAATCTAACCCTAGATATGACATACTAGAGAAGAAAAGAAAATACAACAAATAGAAATTGATATAACTCACAATTTCTCTTTGTTGCACTTGCTACAATTCTAACTCTTGGGATTGAAAATGATAAGAGGGATTGAACTAGAATGAACCCAAGTTCTCTCACATAAAATGATGTGTGTATATTCTGAAAATTTTTCCCTAAAAACCTTACTTAAGCAAGTATTTATACTTGCTCCCTTTAGGGTTAAAAAGTCTACAAAATTACAACTATGCCACTTTTAGAGTGGCTGGTTCTAAATGAAAATTATGAACAATTGAAAGTGTCCCAAAAGAAAATTACAATATAAAATGGTCCAATAACAATTACAAAGTATAAAAATAATATAAATCTTTAAGAGCCAATGCTTCGAAGTGAAATCAATCGTAGTAGGCCTTTGGATGCAAATCTGATGATGTCCCATGGCCATCAACTAATGTAAGTCATTTGGCATCCCGTGGAGAAATATTATTGTACCTGTAAGATTATTACTCAAATAATTATTAGATAAAAGAAATAAAGTGAAATATGAGCGATTTAGATCATCATCCAAATCGAGTTTTGAAAGCATCTATGGTGTCGAAAAATTTCCCATCATCTCCTTGGGCTTTTGAAAGATTTGCCCTCAAATCTAAAGGGTCATTTCTGGAACTAAACCTAGACATCTCTATTGGCTTGTTCTCCCCGTTACCATATGTAGTGGAAGTAGTTCTGATTTGCTCCTGAAACTGGTGCACCTCATATGGAGTCATAGGTGATAGTATTATGCGAGACCCTCACATACTGAACATATAGGTGTTCCAGAATCCATCATGTAACACCTTCCGATCAAACATCCAGGGCTTACCCAACAGCAAATCAAATGCACACATAGGAATTACATCACATAGGATCTCATCATGATATTTCTATCTAACAATCACAGGCACCTTCACCCTTAACGTAACATGCATACTGCCCCGATTATCCAACCAATGCAAGTCATAAGGGCTAGGATGTGGACTAGCAGATAAATGTAATTTGTCTACTAGTGCAACAGATATAACATTTTTGCAACTACCATTATCAATGATGAGTACACAAAGGTTACCTCTGATCCTGCAAAGGTGTGGAATATGTTCTCCCTCTGTATGTCCCTAGCATTAGGAGATAAGGTTAAGTCTTGCGTAACATATTAATAGGTAGATATTGTTCACCTGTATGCTCCTCATGTGTTCTACAGTCTGGTCATCATAATACTCCTGCAGTGTTATAGACAGGTCTGTAGGCTCAGCCTGTTCCTCCTTAACCTCAACATCTTCCCCAGCGCCCTCCATAACAGTCATCACCCTCTTATTTGGATACTGTGCTGCCATATGCCCAAATCCCATGCATTTAAAGCATTTGACTTGGCGTACTTTTCCACTAGTAGATCTAGGAACGGTTTGCCTCACATCTAGTGTTATTACCCCTTTACCCTTCCTAGAGGGTATATTTTCTCTACTCGTGCTAGGGGTAGTTTTGTCCACTGCTCTCCCTGTCTAACCTACCGCCTTTGTCCCTCCTGATCGACCGTCAGTTGCCATGGGTCTGGTAGTAGTATTAAGCCTACTGCTTGGAGCCCTGAATAAGTTGGACCTCCTTTACCTCTTAGTTGCAAGGCCAATTGAATAGCCTCATCAAGTGTACTATAGTGCTACAGCTCAATAACACACGCTATCTCATATTTTAACCCTGAGACGAAGCATACTAAGGTTTGTTCTATAGGTTCGATTGACCTACATCTAATCATGAGGGTTTCAAATTCCTGTACATAATCATCCATTGTCTTACCTCCCTGCCTTAAGGTCTGCAGTCGCATAAACAGTTCCTATTTGTAGTGCTAAAAAATAAATCTTTTTCTCAACACCCTTTTCATATCCCTCCATGTCTGAATCTCTACCTCCCCATCCCTATGCCTGTTGATAATCAAATTCTTCCACCATAGTGCAGCGTATCCTGTAAACTCGACAGTAGCCAATAACCTCAACCTTGTCTTCCTAGTCTAAATAATCATCACCTAATCCCTTGCCGTCATAAGAAGGCATTTGCAGCTTCACACACTCCAATCCCTAGGGTGGCTTGAAATCCCTATTCTAATATGGATTAGACCTAAAGTTATCATCCCTCTCTTCCCTATAAGGATGATGATCTCCATCTATCCTTCTATTTAGATTTCCATCTCCCACTACTCTTTTTCTCTGAAGGTTCTGTGGAGCTACCCGAGGTGGTGTTTGAAGGTTCACCACTAGTGATAGTGGTAATGTCATCCTATCAATCCTAGTTGCTAAAGTAGCAACTATGGTAGTAAGATCTTGGAGCTGTTTTTCCAAAGTCCTCCTACCCGCGGTATTATGACCCTGACCACCACCAACCTGGCTATTGGCTTCATTGCCAATTCCCCCATTCACACTCTCATTGGACATGAAGTGTTTTGAAGAAGTAGTTCCAAAATTTATAGCACACTCCTTCAACAATAGTAATCTAAACGTTTTAGCAACTACAATGATGTAATAACTCATGACTCAATGAGAATATCAAAGGCACAAGGAGAAATAATTTAGTACCCCAAATAAGTTTAATAAATGAAGTACACATGTAACTACTTTAAGTAGATGGAATTAAAATTCAACAACAAGTGTTTAAGTAACTAATTCAATTACTTTCACACTTTAATGATTTATTTGAAGTTTAATTTCCACCACTCAACCTTCCTTTTCTTGCCTTGATTTCACACTACAATAAACCACAATGTGAAGCACTTCAACAAATGCAAAATACTCAAATCCACTGCCACACTACTCCTCTTTAGCCCACGATGCTACTTCACTCACACTTACTACAATTGTCCATAATGTACATAAAAAAAATAATCCACACCAAAATGCACACAACCTTCATAAAATTTTGCAAACCCAACTCTACACACACTCTACGGTTCACGCTCCCAAACATACAAGTTTCACTACTACGAACACCAAAGTAAACCGCAACTTATACACCAAAATAGCAAGAATTCAAATTTGAAAATCAAACCACTTCACTAAATGCAACCCTTCCACAATTGGTAAGAAGCAATTTTCAAATTCAAACAACCATACATTAACATCATCAACTTAATGTTTGTTTTGAAAATCAAATAATTTCCAAATCTTCTACACAACTCAAATCTGAAAATGCTTAATTACACCCTCTATTTTTCAAAAAACAAACATGTAAAGTCCACAATTCTTCTTCTTGCACAACTGGAGACACTTTACACTTCCAAATTTATATTAAAAAAAAAAATGCACTAACTCTCCTCTTCCTTCATGGTGAAGTCCACAACATAGAAGCTTCAACAAGTACTTAAAACTCACTCCAACAAGCAGCAAGTTCAACTTCCACCCAAGACAATCACGCCACTTCAAGTAATTACAACAACAATTTCAATTTACTCTCAATTTCGAAATTGAAGATGTAAGAACATGAACCCTAAATTTCCGAAATTCAAAATCAAATAACCCTTCACACAACCTCAAGTTCTGACATAAAAAAAAAAGATGATTTGACTAAATAGGGTTTAAACACATGCAAAACCGATCCAACTAACAACCCCAAAAGACAAGGCCAATTCAGATTACTTTTAGGGTAATATTACACTGTGAACCCTAAATGCAATCTTGGATCCGAATGTTAAAGTTCATAAAATGATTAATATAAAGAAGTATTTCTCAATGAAGATCACAAACTATACTAGAAAGGCCACGTGATTACCACTCAAAATCAACAAGAACAATAACTGTGATCCACCTTCCAAGAGGATTAATTTCATAGTTCAAGAAACGTACACAATAGATGAATTGAAAACAAATATAAAAGGAACTCAATTAAGCACAATATTTTCGAATAGTAAGGAATCAAATCTGACCAAGAAATGTTTCAATCCAACCCTAGATATGACACACTAGAGAAGAAAAGAAAACACAACAAATAGAAATTGATATAACTTACAATTTCTCTTTGTTGCACTCGCTACAATTCTAACTCTTGGGATTGAAATTAATAAGAGGGATTGAACTAGGACGAAACCTAAGTTCTCTCACATAAAATGATGTGTGTATATTCTGAAAATTGTTCCTTAAAAAACCTACTTAAGCAAGTATTTATACTTGCTTCCTTTATGGTTAAAAAGTCTACAAAATTATAACTATGCCACTTTTAGGGTGGTCAGTCCTAAATGAAAATTACAAACAAATGAAAGTGTCCTAAAAGAAAATTACAATTTAAAATGGTCCAATAACAATTACAAAGTACAAAAATAATATAAATCTTCAAGAGCCAATGCTTCGAAGTGAAATTAATTACAACGGGCCTTTGGTTGCAAATCTAATGATGTCCCATGGCCATCAACTAATGTAAGTCATTTGGCATCTCGTGGTGAAATATTATTGTACCTGTAAGATTATTACTCAAATATTTATTAGATAAAAGAAATAAAGTGAAATATGAGCGATTTGGATCATCATCTAAATTGAGTTTTGAGAGCATCTATGGTGCCAGAAAATTTCCCATCAAACGCTTGTTTTGAAATTCAAAATTTACCACTATATTTCCCTTTATAATCATGGTACAAACACAATCTTATACTCTACGTACAAAACCTTCTTCTCAACACAACTCCACAACAATTTACAACTTTCTTCACTACATACTCACACCACCACATATACAACACAAACACGATACAATTCACTTTCAAACCTTAACACCACTTTAAGTGCAACACTTTCTCACTTCAACACACGTAACACCACACATTGCAACACCCTTTCAACTCAATACACACACGACACTAACTCCACCACGCGGCAACAATTTTAAAAACACTCTTAATGCAACCTTCTCCACAAATGGTAAGAGGCAAATTCAAATTCAAATAATACTCAATCAATGTTATTCAATGAATTGCTTCAAACTTAAAGATGGTGTTTGAATTTCAAATATTTTTCTTATCTCCACAAGGCAAATCTGGAATTTACAAATGAAAAATACAATTTTCGAAAATTACAAACTCACAATTCACTCTTCTTGTTTCAAATTTCCAATTTTGCAAATGATCACCAAGGATCACTCCTTGGAAACTCAAGGAAAGCAAGCTACCACAAGTTTTTCACATCTACTTCAATAAAAAACAACAAGAATGAAACAAACTCCACAAGCACTACTATAATTCACTTCAGCAATTTCGGGTCAAGAAATTAACTCTAAGAACCCCAATTGTCAAATGATCAACACGTAAATCCCTTCCTCAATTCCTATGCTCTAATACCAAATTATGATGTGCTTAAAAATGAATCCAAGCACATGAACACAATCCAAATGATTAATCAATTCCACAAATACTCAATTGTACTTAAAATTAGTGTGAATCAAAGGATGAATAATCTTAATAGTGTGAACCAAATTAGATGAATCATAAGGGAATTCCAATACCAATCAAATTACATATAAAATGCAATTCCAATCTCTAAAATAGGTTTATAATCCTAGCAATATGAACCTTAAATTAGCAAGAAAACAACAAGTAGATAAATCAACCTATTATCACTAGATATTATACACTATTAATAAAAGGAAGCAACTCAGAAGATCTTGATATTACTCACAAGAAATTCCAAGCCAAACTCACCACAACTTCTTAGAAATTGATAAAAGTGGATGTTTTAGCAAGAGGAACTCTCTCTCTCATGGCAACAAAGTGTATTTTTCAAAATGACATAAGCTCCCTAAAAACCCTAGTTAGTAAGTATTTAGACTCGCTCCAATTAGGGTAAAAATGTTCATAAAAAATTACATATATGTCACTAAGTGGCCGATTATAAAATCAAAGTACAAGTACCAAAGTAAACAAAAATTGGCCAGTTCTCATAACAACAATTACATATTCAAATGGTCTTCAAGTGGCTGATTCTTCAATTTAAGTGAACAATTTGTTGGACTAGTTCTTCTTTCGTTTATGTCGATCCTTGAATAACTCACAAGCTGAGCTTTAGCGAGTTTATCTATCGCCCTGTAAAAACTGACAAGTATGCTTGCTAGAATGCACAACAAATAAGTAATAGAAAAGAAGTTAGTGTATAAATTTTTTTGGGGTCGAGTTGTTCAAAGAGGACCCTCATCGCCAAATTTTGTAACCCTTTGGCTCTTGCCCTAGTGATAGGTTGATACGAACCATGCCAACTCGTGACGAAACCCAATACCAATACGTTCGGAAATTCGTTGCCTAAGACGCCCAAACACCTAAAGTGGAAAACCCCGACCCGTTGTCTATAAGCGAGACAAGAACCATGGTATAAAAGTGAAGACGCCACAATCGGGATGGAAAACCGATTGATAAGTCGGGATGAACGCCACGGAAATCAATCCGATAAGTTTGAATTAAGTTCTTGAAGAACCAAGAGAGGTGCCTCTCAAAAGTGTTTAATGTTCAATGATGTCTAATCTCTAATGTTCTAAACCCTAGGAGCTTTTATACTAGGGTTACAATTCGTGTAAAAAACAAGTCCAAAACGATGTAGTTTAGTTAAGTGACATAAAAACGCGAAACAGAACAAGCTGACCGACAGGGATACACGGCCTGTGTACACGCCCGTGTACTTTGGCCGTGTACTTGTCTGTGCAACTTCTGGCAACATACACGCCCGTGTACTTTGACCGTGTATCTGTCTGTGCAACTTCTGGCAACATACATGCCCGTGTACTTTAGCCGTGTATCTTTCTGTGGATTTGCTTGACTCCATACACGGCCGTGCCTTTTAACCGTGTATCTAGCCGTGTATGATTCTAGGCAATCTTGAGAGTCCTACACGGCCGTGCCTTGAAAGTACACGTCCTCTTTAACCCGTGTCCGGTGTGACTTGTATAAGAGCAAGGGTCTTCCTATGGTTGTTCCAATACCCTTCCAACTTCATGATTGCCCCAATCCTTCCCGGCTTCATGGACATCCTTTATCAACCCGTTAAGTGCTTCCTTGAGTCGTTTCGCTCGACTTCTTGTGATCGGTCCAGGCGGCACTTCAAGATGATCTACATTCCTTCTTCCGGCTTGACTCTCATCATGGATCTCATCATTCCCCTCCTCTTGAAAAGGATTTGTCCTCAAATCGTCACCTACATCAAAAGGACTCAGATCAGTAACATTAAATGTGGCACTTACTTGATACTCACCAGGCAAATCTATCTTGTATGCATTGTCGTTGATGCACTCAAGAACTTGAAATGGTCCATCGCCTCTAGGAAGTAGTTTAGATCGACGCTGCATAGGAAACCGCTCTTTGCGCATGTGCACCCAAACCCAATCGCCAGGTTCAAAAACAGCTTGTCGACGACCCTTGTTGGCTTGTTTCACATACTGCTCTGTTCGTCGCTCAATGTTCAGCCTTGCCTTTTCATGGATCTGTTGAACAAATTCAGCCTTCTTCTTGCCATCTAAATTAACATACTCAGAAATAGGCAAAGGTGATAAATCTAAAGGAGTTAGTGGATTAAAACCATACACAATTTCGAAAGGAGAAAATTTAGTAGCAGAATGCACTGTACGGTTATGAGCAAATTCAACATGCGGCAAACAATCCTCCCAACTTTTAATATTCTTTTTAATTACAGCCCTCAACAAAGTAGATAAAGTTCGATTCACTACCTCAGTTTGACCATCAGTCTGTGGATGACAAGTAGTAGAAAACAATAGCTTAGTTCCTAACTTAGCCCACAAAGTCTTCCAAAAGTAGCTTAAGAACTTAGCATCCCTATCTGATACAATTGTTCTAGGCATACCATGCAACCGCACAACTTCCCTAAAGAATAAATTAGCAATATTACAAGCATCATCCGTTTTGTGACAAGGAATGAAATGTGCCATTTTAGAAAACCTATCAACAACTACAAAAACAGAATCCCGGCCATGTCTAGACCTGGGTAATCCTAACACAAAATCCATAGAAATATCTACCCAAGGCTCATGAGGAATGGGAAGTAGGGTGTAAAGTCCTTGAGGTTGGACTCTAGATTTCGCTTGCTTACATGTGACACATCGCTCACAAATTCTCTCAACATCTCGTTTCATGTGAGGCCAATAGAAGTGTTCCTGCAATATCCCTAATGTTTTTGCTACTCCAAAGTGTCCCATTAAACCTCCTCCATGAGACTCCCTGACAAGTAATTCTCTTAAAGAACACATTGGAATGCACAATTTACTCTCCCTAAACAAGAATCCATCATGTTTATAAAATTTTCCATGCCCACTCTTCTCACATTGCACATACTCACAAAAATCTCGATCAGCATCATATAATTCCTTAATGTGCTCAAAACCAAGCAGTCTAGAACTAAGAGTAGAGATAAGAGTATACCTTCTTGAAAGTGCATCAGCAACTACATTCTCTTTACCTTGCTTGTAGTGGATGACATATGGAAATGTTTCAATAAACTCCACCCAACGAGCATGCCTTTTGTTCAGCTTGTGTTGCCCTTTCAAATACTTCAAGGATTCATGATTAGTGTGGATCACGAACTCTTTTGGCCAAAGGTAGTGTTGCCATGTCTCCAAGGCTCGAACCAATGCATATAGCTCTTTGTCGTAAGTAGGGTAATTCAAGGTTGCCCTACTTAGCTTCTCACTAAAGAATGCAATCGGTCTTCTCTCCTGCATAAGCACTGCCCCAATACCTAATCCTGAAGCATCACATTCAATTTCAAATGTTTTAGTAAAGTTAGGTAAAGCAAGTAATGGTGCTTGAGTCAACTTATTTTTAAGCGTTTGAAAGGCCTTCTCTTGTTGCTCTCCCCAACTGAACCCCACGTTCTTCTTAATCACCTCAGTAAGTGGTGCTGCAATGGTGCTAAAATCCTTCACAAATCTCCTGTAAAAGCTCGCTAGTCCATGGAAACTCCGCACATTACTTACATTGGTTGGACTAGGCCATTCTTGGATCGCACGCACCTTTTCTTCATCAACCTGTATTCCCTGCACACTAACAACAAAACCAAGAAACACAAGTTTGACTGTGCAAAAAGTGCACTTCTTGAGGTTAGCATATAATTGTTCCTGTCGAAGCACTTCTAAAACATCCCTCAAGTGTGACAGATGATGTTCCAAATTTTTGCTGTAAATAAGAATGTCATCAAAATAGACAACCACAAATTTTCCAATAAATGTCCTCAGAACGTGGTTCATAAGTCTCATAAACGTACTAGGTGCATTAGTTAACCCGAAAGGCATTACTAACCACTCATACAATCCATATTTTGTCTTAAATGCAGTCTTCCATTCATCACCTTCTTTCATTCTAATTTGGTGATATCCACTTTTCAGATCAATTTTAGAAAAGACACTAGACCCATGTAACTCATCTAACATATCATCTAAGCGAGGAATGGGATGACGATACTTTACCGTGATGTTGTTGATGGCGCGACAGTCAACACACATTCTCCATGTCCCATCCTTCTTAGGCACCAAAATCACCGGCACTGCACATGGACTCATGCTCTCTCTCACGTACCCCTTCTCCATTAATTCATCGACCTACCTTTAGAGTTCCTTTGTCTCCTCTGGATTGCTCCTGTAAGCTGGCTTGTTTGGAATTGATGCTCCGGGTACAAGGTCAATCTGGTGCTCAATACCTCGAACAGGTGGTAATCCCTTTGGAATCTCCTCAGGAAAGACATCTTTAAAGTCCTGCACAAGAGACACAACCACACTAGGCAAAGAGTTAGATAAGTCGTTACTAGTCGAACATGTTTCCTTAAAAACCAGCAACAACATAGGTTGCCTCATCACTAACGCTCTCCTTACTACACTCGCTCTTGCCACACAACTCTCCTTTTGCAAGGCTGCCCTCTCCTTTTCACTCACCACCAAAGTTGATTCCCCTTCAACTTGGCCTCTCACACTCTTTCCAGCCTTCCTCTCCTTTTCCTTTTGATCTTGACTTTTATATTTTTTTTTCTTCTCATTGTCTTTTGCTCTCTCACTCTCACTCTGCTTTTCACTCACCTTATGTTTTGCAAAAGACTGTTGTAGCTGCAATTGGTCCTCATACACTTGTTTAGGCGTTAAAGGTTTAAGGTTAAAAGTTTTTCCTTGGTGAACAAGCGTATACTTGTTAGAAAAGCCATCATGAACAACCTTCCTATCAAATTGCCATGGTCTCCCCAACAACACATGACATGCTTGCATTGGCACTACATCGCATAACACCTCATCCTCATACCTACCAATGCGAAAACCAATCAAGGCTTGCTTACTCACCTTAGTCTCACCACTATCATTTAACCACTGCAATTTATATGGACTAGGGTGTCTAACAGTTTTGAGCCCCAGCCTCTCAACAATAAAATTGCTCACTACATTGGTGCAACTCCCTCCATCAATGATCAAACTACAAATGTGATCTCCTAAATAACATCTAGTATGAAATATATTTTCTCTTTGCACCTCCTCTTCTTCCTTCACCTACACATTCAGCGCTCGCTTCACTACTGCCACTAGCCTTCCCATTGCAGGCTCCTCATCATCACTAACATCCTCTAATGGTGGCATATCATCTTCTTTACTATCCCCCTCAGTCTCATACTCACCATCATCACGCAAAATCATCACACACCTATTTAGACATTGACTAGCAATATGGCCTCTACCTTGACATTTAAAGCATCTAATGTCACGATTTCTAGAAGTAGAAGATTCAAGGTTACCTTGATTACCAGGAGTAGAACCCGCTTGCCTCAGCTCCCCTTTTGGTTTGGTAGGTAAAGGCTTTTCTTCCTTCTTCCATTGATTAGTCTTCCAAGTGGATGAACCATTACCCTGTTGAAATCGTGCACTACTACTACCCTTCCGCTTGTGCTGGTTCTCAACCTTTATAGCCATGTGAACCATATCCTCCAATTCTACATAATGCTGCAATTCAACCACATTTTGGATTTCTCTATTCAACCCAGCAAGGAATCTAGCCATTGTAGCCTCTTTATCCTCTTCTACATTCGCCCTAATCATAGTGACTTCCATCTCCTTGAAGTACTCATCTACACTTCGGCTTCCCTGCCTCAGAGTTTGCAACTTGTTGTGCAATTCACGATAGTAATACGCAGGTATAGACCGCTTTCTCATCACTCTTTTCATCTCTTCCCAAGACTCAATAGGTGGCTCGCCACTCCTTCTTCTATTCAACATTAATTGATCCCACCACACTATAGCATAATCTGAAAATTCAATGGCAGCAAGTTTCACCTTCTTTCTCCCACTATAGTTGTGACAATCAAACACCATCTCCACCTTTTTCTCCCATTCTAAATACGCCTCGGGATCATTCTTCCCTTGGAAAGGAGGAATCTTCATCTTTATGCTACTCAATTGATCATCCTCTCTATTCCTATCTCCTCTATCTTCCCAATCTCTAGTCCCTCTATTCCGACCACTATAACCTCTATAACTCCCAACAGAAGGCTCATCAAAGTCATCACCCGACATTTCATCTCCACCCCTCGGTACTCTCCTAGAACGACTCTCCCTCTTATGCCCTTGGAATACGTTTGTGGATTGCTCTAATCTTTGCTCCACCGTCTCATGAATTTGTTCCATTCCTTCTTGGAACATCCTCTTCATTTCTCCCCTCAATGCCTCAATTACTAACCTAGCATCAAACCTTCCCCTCTCACCTTCCGGAGAATGTTGTCTCGACATAGTTCCTGCAGAAAAGATTAGTACAACACAAATATATATATGATCAAACCTCACGATACACTCCCTTACGTGTTTCGCTCAAATGATGATATCACACAGTCACTCGTGTATTCTCAGAAACAACAATGATATCACTCACCAATTTCCTCTTCTTAGTTCTCTTGGAACTAACCCGAACTACATCAATTTCCTTCCGTAGAATTCAAAACCAACTCTAGGGTTCGTAAAATTTTCCTCTATTTTTCTATCCGAATTTTTTTTTTGTCTCTGTTTTTTTTTTTTTTGGCTTTTGATCACGTTTCTCTTTTCTTTTCTTTTCCCTTCTTTTTTTTTTGGTCGTGATTTTTACTCTTTTTTTTTTTTTTTTACAATCGACTAGTAAATACTACACTATCAAAAGACAATTAATATTGCGGAATTGAACACGATCATTGATATGAACGATTGGAGTTAGGGTTTTTGATATTACCTTCCTCAACCGAACTTGATGTTTTGACAAACCTAAGCTCTGATACCAAACTGATACGAACCACGCCAACTCATGACGAAACCCAATACCAATACGTTCGGAAATTCGTTGCCTAAGACGCCCAAACACCTAAAGTGGAAAACCCCGACCCGTTGTCTATAAGCGAGACAAGAACCTTGGTATAAAAGTGAAGACTCCACAATCGGGATGGAAAACCGATTGATAAGTCGGGATGAACGCCACGGAAATCAATCCGATAAGTTCGAATTAAGTTCTTGAAGAACCAAGAGAGGTGCCTCTCAGAAGTGTTTAATGTTCAATGATGTCTAATCTCTAATGTTCTAAACCCTAGGAGCTTTTATACTAGGGTTACAATTCGTGTAAAAAACAAGTCCAAAACGACGTAGTTTAGTTAAGTGACATAAAAACGCGAAACAGAACAAGCTGGCCGGCAGGGGATACACGGCCTGTGTACACGCCCGTGTACTTTGGCCGTGTACTTGTTTGTGCAACTTCTAGCAACATACACGCCCGTGTACTTTGACCATGTATCTGTCTGTGCAACTTCTGGCAACATACACGCCCGTGTACTTTAGCCATGTATCTTTCTGTGGATTTGCTTGACTCCATACACGGCCGTGCCTTTTAACCGTGTATCTAGCCGTGTATGATTCTAGGCAATCTTGAGAGTCCTACACGGCCGTGCCTTGAAAGTACACGCCCTCTTCAACCCGTGTCCGGTGTGACTTGTATAAGAGCAAGGGTCTTCCTATGGTTGTTCCAATCCATTCCAACTTGATGATTGCCCCAATCCTTCCCGGCTTCATGGACATCCTTTATCAACCCGTTAAGTGCTTCCTTGAGTCGTTCTTGTGATCGGTCCAGGCGGCACTTCAAGATGATCTACATTCCTTCTTCCGGCTTGACTCTCATCATGGATCTCATCATAGGTCTTGTAGGATTTTGATTCATATCAACAAGTGTATCATTGAGTGCCTTGTCTATATCCTCATCTTCTTCAAATTAGATGCTAGCATCATGTTGCACTCCATTAGATGCTTGAACTATCCTTTCTATTAATTCTCTAAAAACCTTGTCAAGACATACATCAGTTCTTAATAGCACATCAACATCACAATCAACAATTGGATGTCGCTTATTTCCTCTTTCCTCATCCCTTATGAGTCTAAGCTCTCATATACCAATTGAGCTTCCACATCAGTAAATAAATTTACATCACCAATTAGAGAGTCTATATTATAAATATGGCAATGCTCAAAACATTGCACCACATGCCAATCAACACCTAATTTCATGTCCTCTAAGTAATATATCTATTTAGCTTGTGATGCTAACACTTATTGGTCATTTTCATACCAAATACGATTGACCTTAATTATTTTGATGCCATTGTCAACTCTTACATTATGATGCCATCTAGTAGTGTCCCACCACTTACATTTAAATAAGAATACTCTCTTGTTCCGAATGTAAGTGAACTCATGTATATGTTATAACCCCGTAAAATTCTATTGATGACTACACATCCCCTTGATTTCCCTCTATATGAACACTACTATTTTGAGTCTTCTTCCTACAATCAAAGTCTGATGTGTGGAACTGAACACCATTATATATCAACTTAGTGTATCTCTTGTAGCATGAATCAGGTTCTATTAACAATGCATATAACGCACTGATGACCAGGTTGCATGATAGGAATCAAAATCCGACAAGACTTATTATTAGGGCAAGAACAAAAGGAATTCGAATTTTGGCGATGAGGGCCCATTTTGAGCAGATCGACCCTGAAGTTATTTATAAATTAACCTCTTTTCTATTGTTCTTGTATTGTGTTTCCAAACGGGCACACTTATCATATTTTATAGGGCGATGGACAAACTCACTCAGACTCAGCTTGTGGGTTATCCATGGACCGACCTGAACCGGCGATGAGCTGGGCCGATGAATCCTATAGAAGACCGGCATCTTGAAGACCAATTTCTTTCATATATTTTTCATTTGCGTGGACTATTTATGTTGTAATCATTTTGGAACACTTTTATTTCCTTGTAATTTTCATTTAGGACTAGCCACCTTAAAAGTGGCAAACTTGTAATTTTGACTACTTTATAACCCTAGGAGTAGCAAGTATAAATACTTTCTTAGAAGAGGGTTTGAGGAGGCCATTTTTTTCAGATTAGAATCATACACTTTCACGTGTGGAATTAGGGTTCATCCTTAGTTCAAACCTCTTATCAATTTCAACCTAAGAATTGGAATTGTGGCGAGTGTGACGAAGGGGAATTGTGAGTCATATCGATTGCATCTTTGTTGTATGTTCATTTCTTCTCTAGTTAGTCATATCTAGGGTAGATTTTGAATCTTTCTTGGACTTATTGGTGATTGTAATTCGTGGATAATCATCTTGTAAGGTTGATTGTTCATTGAGATTGAATTGCTCTTTAGTGATTGACGTGAATTGGCATGGTTGGAAGGGTTTGAGTTCATGATTTTTGTGCTTGTCTTTTTCATCCATTTCACGTGTAATTCTCTTATTCTTATTGTTGATTAGTGAAATTGACCATTAGTGGGAGTTCATTGAATCTTTGAACCATTGGATTTCATCAAAGTTCCATTAAGGTCACACAATTTCCTAATCCATTGAACCGATTTGTATGAGAATTGAGAATTGTTTTTCTTTAGTCATTTGATTGTGCTTGAAAGTGGTTTTGAGCACATCATTGCAACTCTTATATGATGGCCTCATCTACATCATTGTCAAGTAAGAAAATTTTTTCATAAATTAAAAAGTTAATGCTTATTCGAAAAAAGTGAACTTCTCAATTATATTTACCTTATTCATAAACCATTAACGAAATTCCCTTCTATGGTGCTCATATAATGATGTGCTTCAAAGGACAATTGCAATATAAATTAGTGATGGAACATACAATGTAACAATTCCCCACCAATTGGTGTGAACTGATAAGTCACAAAATACCCTTATCTAAAGTAATGAAATTGTGCTTTATTGTTGAATTTTTAGATGATTTGTTGAAGAAAAGGATGCTTAATGGAATGAATGTTAATTTTAGGATCTTCTAGAGTATTTTGGAGCTAAGGGAAGGAGTTTTGAAGAGTCGGATCAAGTTTGGAAGGAATTGGATACATTATATGTGAAGAAAAGAATTCTGGAAAGTACATAAGCGAGATACACGCCCATGTACTTTGCTTATGTCTATTGAAGTGGATGTCTGGAAAGTATACGAGCAAAGTATACGCCCATGTAATTTGCTTGTGTATCTAAGTTTTGCTACTGTTCAACGATGTTTCAAATACACGACCAATGTACACTCCCATGTACTTGCTCGTGTATATTCACCTAAGGACACTTGGAAGCAAGCATAAGATACACGAACGAGATACACTACTCGTGTATGTATCCAACCCGGGTACATGTATAAATAGACCGTTAGTTGCCCTAGAACGTAGGTTACGAATTTTGTACTTGCTCTGACTCTCATAACAGCAGGGGAAAGAAGATTCTATCAATTCCAAAGGAGATTGAAGACCCACGAAGAAGAAGATTCTATCTTTAAGGGTTGTGACTATGAATTTTATTTATTCTTCCAGTAATTGAATTTCTTTTGTCCAATTTATGGAGGAGTAGACTCTAAATCTAGATTTTATTCGAAACTTCTCTGTCATGTGATGAAGATTTGGTTTTTAATGCGAAGTTGACTTTTTTATGATTAATTGCATGCCCTTCAATTGTTTCTTAGATTCATAGATCCGGAATATGAATTTATGCATGATATCATATTAGTTAATAGAGAAATTGCTCTTATGATTAGATTTAATGCAATTAATGAGATTTGATTGTTCTTCTAGAGATAGGAAACAAGAGTCTTCTGTTTACATCGATTATTTTGATGTGAATTCATGTGCTTTATGCAATTCTAGGTTGCTATTAATTAAGGAGAGATCCTATTTGATAAACCTAGGATTAGATAGGTTAATATACTTGAGAAAGCAGTTAACTTGACTAGGGAATTCGACAGTATAAGAAGTCAATTACGTCAATCTTCATAAATCTAATGAATTACATGATAGAAAAGGAGTAGAATAAGATCTAGGTTGCTTTTGTTAATTGATAAATCTTTCGAACCATTGTTGTTAGTGAGTTATCAGTTTTAAGATTAGAGTAATTAAGTTTCAACCAACATATTTAAGCGGCGGTTAGATAATAGGAACAGAGTTAGTACTAGTAGTTGGTGTATCTCTAAGGGACGACCTTGTGCTTACTCGCTATATTACGCTACGATAGGTGCGCTTGCCTATTGCTTCGTAGTAAGATTAAGAACAAGAATTTAATTTATTAAAACTACGATTGGCAACGATCATGAACCTCACTTGTATGATGATAGAAATCATATACCTACAGGACCTATCACTAGGGTAAGAGTCAAAGGATTACAAAATTTGGCAACAAGGGTTCTCTTTGAACAATTACACCTCGAGGATACTTATTTAGTATCTTTTTTTCCATTGTATAATTGTTGTGCATTCCAACAGGTACATTTGTTGGTTTTTCAAGACAGTG
>JBBMOL010000495.1:45055-64701 GCA_037954665.1 Laguncularia racemosa | reverse complement strand
CATGGAGGAGGTTTAATGGGACACTTTGGAGTAGCAAAAACATTAGGGATATTGCAGGAACACTTCTATTGGCCTCACATGAAACGAGATGTTGAGAGAATTTGTGAGCGATGTGTCACATGTAAGCAAGCGAAATCTAGAGTCCAACCTCAAGGACTTTACACCCTACTTCCCATTCCTCATGAGCCTTGGGTAGATATTTCTATGGATTTTGTGTTAGGATTACCCAGGTCTAGACATGGCCGGGATTCTGTTTTTGTAGTTGTTGATAGGTTTTCTAAAATGGCACATTTCATTCCTTGTCACAAAACGGATGATGCTTGTAAATTGCTAATTTATTCTTTAGGGAAGTTGTGCGGTTGCATGGTATGCCTAGAACAATTGTATCAGATAGGGATGCTAAGTTCTTAAGCTACTTTTGGAAGACTTTGTGGGCTAAGTTAGGAACTAAGTATTGTTTTCTACTACTTGTCATCCACAGACTGATGGTCAAACTGAGGTATGAATCAACTTTATCTACTTTGTTGAGGGCTGTAATTAAAAAAATTTTAAAAAGTTGGGAGGATTGTTTGCCGCATGTTGAATTTGCTCATAACCGTACAGTGCATTCTGCTACTAAATTTTTCCCTTTCGAAATTGGGGTATGGTTTTAATCCACTAACTCCTTTAGATTTATCACCTTTGCCTATTTCTGAGTATGTTAATTTAGATGGCAAGAAGAAGGCTGAATTTGTTCAACAGATCCATAAAAAGGGCAAGGCTGAACATTGAGCGACAACAGAGCAGTATGTGAAACAAGCCAACAAGGGTCGTCGACAAGCTGTTTTTGAACCTGGCGATTGGGTTTGGGTGCACATGCGCAAAGAGCGGTTTCCTATGCAGCGTCGATCTAAACTACTTCCTAAGGCGATGGACCATTTCAAGTTCTTGAGGCATCAACGACAATGCATACAAGATAGATTTGCCTGGTGAGTATCAAGTAAGTGCCACATTTAATGTTACTGATCTGAGTCCTTTTGATGTAGGTGACGATTTGAGGACAAATCCTTTTCAAGAGGAGGGGAATGATGAGATCCATGATGAGAGTCAAGCCGGAAGAAGGAATGAAGATCATCTTGAAGTGCCGCCTGGACCGATCACAAGAAGTCGAGCGAAACGACTCAAGGAAGCACTTAACGGGTTGATAAAGGATGTCCATGAAGCCGGGAAGGATTGGGGCAATCATGAAGTTGGAATGATTGGAACAACCATAGGAAGACCCTTGCTCTTATACAAGTCACACCGGACACGGTTAAGAAGGGCGTGTACTTTCAAGGCACGGCCGTGTAGGACTCTCAAGATTGCCTAGAATCATACACGGCTAGATACACGGTTAAAAAGGCACGGCCGTGTATGGAGTCAAGCAAATCCACAGAAAGATACACGCTAAAGTACACGGCATGTATGTTGCCAGAAGTTGCACAGACAGATACACGGTCAAAGTACACGGGCGTGTATGTTGCCAGAAGTTGCACAGACAAGTACACGGCCAAAGTACACGGGCGTGTATCCCTGTCGGTCAGCTTGTTCTGTTTCGCGTTTTTATGTCACTTAACTAAACTACATCGTTTTGGACTTGTTTTTTTACACGAATTGTAACCCTAGTATAAAAGCTGCTAGGGTTTAGAACATTAGAGATTAGACATCATTGAACATTAAACACTTTTGAGAGGCACCTCTCTTGGTTCTTCAAGAACTTAATTCGAACTTATCGGATTGATTTCCGTGGCGTTCATCCCGACTTATCAATCGGTTTTCCATCCCGATTGTGGCGTCTTCACTTTTATACCAAGGTTCTTGTCTCGCTTATAGACAACGGGTCGGGGTTTTCCACTTTAGGTGTTTGGGCGTCTTAGGCAACGAATTTCCGAACGTATTGGTATTGGGTTTCGTCACGAGTTGGCGTAGTTCGTATTAACCTATCACTAGGGCAAGAGCCAAAGGGTTACAAAATTTGGCGATGAGGGTCCTCTTTGAACAACTCGACCCCAAAAAAATTTATACACTAACTTCTTTTCTATTACTTATTTGTTGTGCATTCTAGCAAGCATACTTGTCATTTTTACAGGGCGATAGATAAACTTGCTAAAGCTCAGCTTGAGTTATTCAAGGACCGACATAAACGAAAGAAGAACTAGTCCAACAAATTGTTCACTTAAATTGAAGAATCAGCCACTTGAAGACCATTTGAATATGTAATTGTTGTTATGAGAACTGGCCAATTTTTGTTTACTTTGGTACTTGTACTTTGATTTTAATCGGCCACTTAGTGACATATATGAATTTTTTATGAACATTTTTACCCTAATTGGAGCGAGTCTAAATACTTACTAACTAGGGTTTTTAGGGAGCTTATGTCATTTTGAAAAATACACTTTGTTGCCATGAGAGAGAGAGTTCCTCTTGCTAAAACATCCACTTTTATCAATTTCTAAGAAGTTGTGGTGAGTTTGGCTTGGAATTTCTTGTGAGTAATATCAAGATCTTCTGAGTTGCTTCCTTTTATTAATAGTGTATAATATCTAGTGATAATAGGTTGATTTATCTACTTGTTGTTTTCTTGCTAATTTAAGGTTCATATTGCTAGGATTATAAACCAATTTTAGAGATTGGAATTGCATTTTATATGTAATTTGATTGGTATTGGAATTCCCTTATGATTCATCTAATTTGGTTCACACTATTAAGATTATTCATCCTTTGATTCACACTAATTTTAAGTACAATTGAGTATTTGTGGAATGATTAATCATTTGGATTGTGTTCATGTGCTTGGATTCATTTTTAAGCACATCATAATTTGGTATTAGAGCATAGGAATTGAGGAAGGGATTTACGTGATGATCATTTGACAATTGGGGTTCTTAGAGTTAATTTCTTGACCCGAAATTGCTGAAGTGAATTATAGTAGTGCTTGTGGAGTTTGTTTCATTCTTGTTGTTTTTTATTGAAGTAGATGTGAAAAACTTGTGGTAGCTTGCTTTCCTTGAGTTTCCAAGGAGTGATCCTTGGTGATCATTTGCAAAATTGGAAATTTGAAACAAGAAGAGTGAATTGTGAGTTTGTAATTTTCGGAAATTGTATTTTTCATTTGTAAATTCCAGATTTGCCTTGTGGAGATAAGAAAAATATTTGAAATTCAAACACCATCTTTAAGTTTGAAGCAATTCATTGAATAACATTGATTGAGTATTATTTGAATTTGAATTTGAATTTGCCTCTTACCATTTGTGGAGAAGGTTGCATTAAGAGTGTTTTTAAAATTGTTGCCGCGTGGTGGAGTTAGTGTCGTGTGTGTATTGAGTTGAAAGGGTGTTGCAATGTGTGGTGTTACGTGTGTTGAAGTGAGAAAGTGTTGCACTTAAAGTGGTGTTAAGGTTTGAAAGTGAATTGTATCGTGTTTGTGTTGTATATGTGGTGGTGTGAGTATGTAGTGAAGAAAGTTGTAAATTGTTGTGGAGTTGTGTTGAGAAGAAGGTTTTGTACGTAGAGTATAAGATTGTGTTTGTACCATGATTATAAAGGGAAATATAGTGGTAAATTTTGAATTTCAAAACAAGCGTTTGATGGGAAATTTTCTGGCACCATAGATGCTCTCAGAACTCAATTTAGATGATGATCCAAATCGCTCATATTTCACTTTATTTCTTTTATCTAATAAATATTTGAGTAATAATCTTACAGGTACAATAATATTTCACCACGAGATGCCAAATGACTTACATTAGTTGATGGCCATGGGACATCATTAAATTTGCAACCAAAGGCCCGTTGTAATTAATTTCACTTCGAAGCATTGGCTCTTGAAGATTTATATTATTTTTGTACTTTGTAATTGTTATTGGACCATTTTAAATTGTAATTTTCTTTTAGGACACTTTCATTTGTTTGTAATTTTCATTTAGGACTGACCACCCTAAAAGTGGCATAGTTATAATTTTGTAGACTTTTTAACCATAAAGGAAGCAAGTATAAATACTTGCTTAAGTAGGTTTTTTAAGGAACAATTTTCAGAATATACACACATCATTTTATGTGAGAGAACTTAGGTTTCGTCCTAGTTCAATCCCTCTTATTAATTTCAATCCCAAGAGTTAGAATTGTAGCGAGTGCAACAAAGAGAAATTGTAAGTTATATCAATTTCTATTTGTTGTGTTTTCTTTTCTTCTCTAGTGTGTCATATCTAGGGTTGGATTGAAACATTTCTTGGTCAGATTTGATTCCTTACTATTCGAAAATATTGTGCTTAATTGAGTTCCTTTTATATTTGTTTTCAATTCATCTATTGTGTACGTTTCTTGAACTATGAAATTAATCCTCTTGGAAGGTGGATCACAGTTATTGTTCTTGTTGATTTTGAGTGGTAATCACGTGGCCTTTCTAGTATAGTTTGTGATCTTCATTGAGAAATACTTCTTTATATTAATCATTTTATGAACTTTAACATTCGGATCCAAGATTGCATTTAGGGTTCACAGTGTAATATTACCCTAAAAGTAATCTGAATTGGCCTTGTCTTTTGGGGTTGTTAGTTGGATCGGTTTTGCATGTGTTTAAACCCTATTTAGTCAATCATCTTTTTTTTTTATGTCAGAACTTGAGGTTGTGTGAAGGGTTATTTGATTTTGAATTTCGGAAATTTAGGGTTCATGTTCTTACATCTTCAATTTCGAAATTGAGAGTAAATTGAAATTGTTGTTGTAATTACTTGAAGTGGCGTGATTGTCTTGGGTGGAAGTTGAACTTGCTGCTTGTTGGAGTGAGTTTTAAGTACTTGTTGAAGCTTCTATGTTGTGGACTTCACCATGAAGGAAGAGGAGAGTTAGTGCATTTTTTTTTTAATATAAATTTGGAAGTGTAAAGTGTCTCCAGTTGTGCAAGAAGAAGAATTGTGGACTTTACATGTTTGTTTTTTGAAAAATAGAGGGTGTAATTAAGCATTTTCAGATTTGAGTTGTGTGAAGATTTGGAAATTATTTGATTTTCAAAACAAACATTAAGTTGATGATGTTAATGTATGGTTGTTTGAATTTGAAAATTGCTTCTTACCAAATTGTGGAAGGGTTGCATTTAGTGAAGTGGTTTGATTTTCAAATTTGAATTCTTGCTATTTTGGTGTATAAGTTGCGGTTTACTTTGGTGTTCGTAGTGGTGAAACTTGTATGTTTGGGAGCGTGAACCGTAGAGTGTGTGTAGAGTTGGGTTTGCAAAATTTTATGAAGGTTGTGTGCATTTTGGTGTGGATTATTTTTTTTATGTACATTATGGACAATTGTAGTAAGTGTGAGTGAAGTAGCATCGTGGGCTAAAGAGGAGTAGTGTGGCAGTGGATTTGAGTATTTTGCATTTGTTGAAGTGCTTCACATTGTGGTTTATTGTAGTGTGAAATCAAGGCAAGAAAAGGAAGGTTGAGTGGTGGAAATTAAACTTCAAATAAATCATTAAAGTGTGAAAGTAATTGAATTAGTTACTTAAACACTTGTTGTTGAATTTTAATTCCATCTACTTAAAGTAGTTACATGTGTACTTCATTTATTAAACTTATTTGGGGTACTAAATTATTTCTCCTTGTGCCTTTGATATTCTCATTGAGTCATGAGTTATTACATCATTGTAGTTGCTAAAACGTTTAGATTACTATTGTTGAAGGAGTGTGCTATAAATTTTGGAACTACTTCTTCAAAACACTTCATGTCCAATGAGAGTGTGAATGGGGGAATTGGCAATGAAGCCAATAGCCAGGTTGGTGGTGGTCAGGGTCATAATACCGCGGGTAGGAGGACTTTGGAAAAACAGCTCCAAGATCTTACTACCATAGTTGCTACTTTAGCAACTAGGATTGATAGGATGACATTACCACTATCACTAGTGGTGAACCTTCAAACACCACCTCGGGTAGCTCCACAGAACCTTCAGAGAAAAAGAGTAGTGGGAGATGGAAATCTAAATAGAAGGATAGATGGAGATCATCATCCTTATAGGGAAGAGAGGGATGATAACTTTAGGTCTAATCCATATTAGAATAGGGATTTCAAGCCACCCTAGGGATGGAGTGTGTGAAGCTGCAAATGCCTTCTTATGACGGCAAGGGATTAGGTGATGATTATTTAGACTAGGAAGACAAGGTTGAGGTTATTGGCTACTGTCGAGTTTACAGGATACGCTGCACTATGGTGGAAGAATTTGATTATCAACAGGCATAGGGATGGGGAGGTAGAGATTCAGACATGGAGGGATATGAAAAGGGTGTTGAGAAAAAGATTTATTTTTTAGCACTACAAATAGGAACTGTTTATGCGACTGCAGACCTTAAGGCAGGGAGGTAAGACAATGGATGATTATGTATAGGAATTTGAAACCCTCATGATTAGATGTAGGTCAATCGAACCTATAGAACAAACCTTAGTATGCTTCGTCTCAGGGTTAAAATATGAGATAGCGTGTGTTATTGAGCTGTAGCACTATAGTACACTTGATGAGGCTATTCAATTGGCCTTGCAACTAGAGAGGTAAAGGAGGTCCAACTTATTCAGGGCTCCAAGCAGTAGGCTTAATACTACTACCAGACCCATGGCAACTGACGGTCGATCAAGAGGGACAAAGGCGGTAGGTTAGACAGTGAGAGCAGTGGACAAAACTACCCCTAGCACGAGTAGAGAAAATATACCCTCTAGGAAGGGTAAAGAGGTAATAACACCAGATGTGAGGCAAACCGTTCCTAGATCTACTAGTGGAAAAGTACGCCAAGTCAAATGCTTTAAATGCATGGGATTTGGGCATATGGCAACACAGTATCCAAATAAGAGGGTGATGACTGTTATGGAGGGCGCTGGGGAAGATGTTGAGGTTAAGGAGGAACAGGCTGAGCCTACAGACCTGTCTATAACACTGCAGGAGTATTATGATGACCAGACTGTAGAACACATGAGGAGCATACAGGTGAACAATATCTACCTATTAATATGTTACGCAAGACTTTAACCTTATCTCCTAATGCTAGGGACATACAGAGGGAGAACATATTCCACACCTTTTGCAGGATCAGAGGTAACCTTTGTGTACTCATCATTGATAATGGTAGTTGCAAAAATGTTATATCTGTTGCACTAGTAGACAAATTACATTTATCTGCTAGTCCACATCCTAGCCCTTATGACTTGCATTGGTTGGATAATCGGGGCAGTATGCATGTTACGTTAAGGGTGAAGGTGCCTGTGATTGTTAGATAGAAATATCATGATGGATCCTATGTGATGTAATTCCTATGTGTGCATTTGATTTGCTGTTGGGTAAGCCCTGGATGTTTGATCGGAAGGTGTTACATGATGGATTCTGGAACACCTATATGTTTAGTATGTGAGGGTCTCGCATAATACTATCACCTATGACTCCATATGAGGTGCACCAGTTTCAGGAGCAAATCAGAACTACTTCCACTACATATGGTAACGGGGAGAACAAGCCAATAGAGATGTCTAGGTTTAGTTCCAGAAATGACCCTTTAGATTTGAGGGCAAATCTTTCAAAAGCCCAAGGAGATGATGGGAAATTTTTCGACACCATAGATGCTTTCAAAACTCGATTTGGATGATGATCTAAATCGCTCATATTTCACTTTATTTCTTTTATCTAATAATTATTTGAGTAATAATCTTACAGGTACAATAATATTTCTCCACGGGATGCCAAATGACTTACATTAGTTGATGGCCATGGGACATCATCAGATTTGCATCCAAAGGCCTACTACGATTGATTTCACTTCGAAGCATTGGCTCTTAAAGATTTATATTATTTTTATACTTTGTAATTGTTATTGGACCATTTTATATTGTAATTTTCTTTTGGGACACTTTCAATTGTTCATAATTTTCATTTAGAACCAGCCACTCTAAAAGTGGCATAGTTGTAATTTTGTAGACTTTTTAACCCTAAAGGGAGCAAGTATAAATACTTGCTTAAGTAAGGTTTTTAGGGAAAAATTTTCAGAATATACACACATCATTTTATGTGAGAGAACTTGGGTTCATTCTAGTTCAATCCCTCTTATCATTTTCAATCCCAAGAGTTAGAATTGTAGCAAGTGCAACAAAGAGAAATTGTGAGTTATATCAATTTCTATTTGTTGTATTTTCTTTTCTTCTCTAGTATGTCATATCTAGGGTTAGATTGAAACATTTCTTGGTCAGATTTGATTCCTTACTATTTAAAAATATTGTGCTTAATTGAGTTCCTTTTATATTAGTTTTTGATTCATCTATTGTGCACGTTTCATGAACCATGAAATCAATCCTCTTGGAAGGTGGATCACGGTTATTGTTCTTGTTGATTTTAAGTGGTAATCACGTAGCCTTTCAAGTATAGTTTGTGATCTTCATTGAGAAATACTTCTTTGTATTAATCATTTTATGAACTTTAACATTCAGATCCAAGATTGCATTTAGGGTTTGCAATGCAATATTACCCTAAAAGTAATCCGAATTGGCCTTATCTTTTGGGGTTGTTAGTTAGATTGGTTTTGCATGTGCTTAAACCCCATTTAGGCACATCAGCATTAAAGTGTGGAATTTATTGAGTATTGATACTTAAACACTTGCTTAGTTGAATTGATTAACTTACTACTTGGAAGTGTTTAATTATTGTTCCACTTGTTGTTGCCATAATTGAAGTGTGGGGAAGTGTGTATTGCATTGGTTGTTTAATTGCACTATAGGTGTGTAGGAGTGTGTTGTCGTTGTGTGTGTGGTATAGTGTATTATTGGCTTGTTGAAGTAGTAAGCAACAATGTCAAGTGACATGTTTTGGTTACAAATGTACTGCGTTGAGCTTTGACCTCTTTTACAACTATTGATGATGAGCAAAGGGAAAATTTTTTTCACACTTCTTGTAGGGTGCAAGGTAACTTATGTGTCATTATTATTGATGGTGGTAGTTGTACTAATATTGTGGCCGCCTCATTAGTATCGAAATTGAAACTTATAACTAGCCCGCATCCTAAACCCTACAAATTACACTCGTTGAGTGAGCAAGGGAGTCTCCATGTAACCTAGAGAGCTAAGGGACCTGATGTGCCTATAATTTGATTGCAAGAACACCAAATCAATTCCACAAAAATGCATGACACCAACAAGTACTTAAACCCTAAATTTCAAATGATATTCATGCAATTTATAATGAAAATCAATTGTACTACTGATGGGACGATCTGACGGTTCTAACAAGTTTAAACCTTTACTCAATCCTAGCTTACGATCAGTTCTCAGGCAAGTGTACCTATTGACTAGCAGTATAGCATAGGAGTACAGGTATCGATCCCACGAAGACTTATAAGTACTAGTACTAAAGATTCTCCTACTATCTAACTTCTCACTATTGATGATCTCAACTATCCTAATTATTGCCTAAACCTGAAAGAAACAAATAAAATGAACAAAGTAAATGTAATCAAACACTCCCTTAATTAATTCAATGATCTAAACATACCCTGCCCAAGATCCACCCCTAATTCTCATGTAGCTTTTACTCAATTCCACACTATCTAATGATTAATATCCAAACTTTGATCTGCGGAGTTTCTTACACTAGATTAGAGTCTTTCTCAAGATCAATAATCCCTAATCCTAATTAAGCCAATTAAGATCTCTCTTCAATTATCATAATCAAGACTGCGTTAGAATCCTAGGACTCTCAATTGAACCAGACCGCAATGACCTCGTTCAATATAGAAGACCTCCTATAACCTATCTCTAGGATTACAAGGGGTCTTTTTATTCATGCAAGATCTACTCTATTACCGATTTCTCAATCTTAATAACAGAGATATAATTCCATCCTAATATTGCGCACATATCAAGATGAATAAACTATAATTGCAACATGAACAAACTCAAAGAATAGAATTAAATTATTGAACATAACATCAACAATTCTGTCACATGATACTCAGGGGTTTCTCAAGGGAACGGGTATGAAACAATTAGCCACTCATGAATCTAATAAGAAGAGCAAAATATAAAATAATTGAGTCCTAAAGAAAATTCGAACACGAAATATCTTGGCTTCCAATCTGAAACTATTCTGGCAACAGCTCCTGGCAGCAGCTTCTCTTCTCTAGGGTTTCTCTCGTGCCGCCTCCTCCTCTTTCTCATTAGGGTTGTTCTATTTATACTTCTTGTGGCATGGCCGAGCATCTTCAACTGGAAAGATACGATTCTATCTTTCCTTTTCCAAGTGAATCTCGTCAAGTGAATAACGGTTGCCTGGCACGCCTAACGACACGGCCAGATTTCAAACCATGTCTCCCTCTGGTCGAAAATATGTAACTCCTCAATCTTGCTCAGTGTTTGGCACGACTAGGAACATGGCTAGGAGCACGGCTAGCAGCACTGGTAGCAACACGGCTAGAAGTACGGCTAGACTATAACCCGTGCCAAGTTCTGGAGTTTTCCACGTCTTCACAGCATATGCCATGGCTTCAAACACACCCATATCACAAGCCGTGCTTCCTTTCCAAGTGATGCTTTCATCTTCATGTGCGCCCACGGTTTATGACACGGCCGTGGCCTTCCACGTGTTGTCCATAAGTAACTTTAACTTGATCTTTTAAGCTTCAATTATGCTCCTTTTGTGATCTTTCTCCTTCTCTTTGGTATTATACCCTGAAATATATATTTATCTGTTAAATACCGAATCCGCATTGATTTTATTCAAAAGATTATACAAATTCATCATTAATGCCCATGATTTACCAGGGTTAATTTACTCTTATCAAATTTCCCTACACTTAAGGTTTTGCTTGTCCTCAAGCAAACACGGATTAAGAAAACCCAAAGGACCAGTTCTCATATGTTCCCGCAATTAAGAAGATATTTCAGCATCATCGATTTCATGCTACACCTTAATCATTGATAATCTTTACTCAATCTTACCATTAGTTGTATACAAAATACAAATACTAAAATTCCCAAAGCTAATCCAAGTGAATCAAACTTTTACCCTTATCATTTAAACTAAAATTCCCAGAGTCAGAATTGTCACACAGATCGATACTAGTAAAATAAAGTATACCATCCTTTTAACCACTGTTAGAAGCAACACAACAGGGACTAAAGGCATGTTGTATCCACTTGTCTCCTAGCTCTTCCTTTTCTGTTTCATCCAATTCTTAAGTTGATCTTAAGAGTTTACCATTGAAGCACTTAACTAAGTTAACTGACCCATGTAACAAACTTTCAATCGATAATCCCGAGTTCATCACTCGAGTTAACAGACGTTATTCCCTCAGCGTAGAAGGCGTCCCTCGGATTTACTTGTTCGAGTCTAGTTAACTCAATTACTTAATTAATTAAGACGGTTTCCTTGGTCAGTAAGTCCCAGACCAGGCGATCTTAGGCTACTAGGTTTTAAAAATACCCCTTCGAACCTCTACCATCTCAATCAATCAACTATCATTTATATAAGCTCTTTTAAGTTCATTTTTCTCAGACTTTTCTCTGACCCTTGTAGCGAGCTTTCAGCCATTGATCCCAAGTTCGTCACCTGAGTCAATAGATGTTAATCCCTAAAAAAGGCATCCCTCAGGCTTAATTACTCGAGTCTATGAGGCCCACTTCTGAACTATTTATTTATTTTATTTTATTTATTTATTTATTTATTTTTTGAAATCACCAAGTTACAAGTGTCATTTACGCCTTCACTCCAAGTAATATAGCTTACCTACTGGGCAAAAAGAAAGGCATACTAAACTCACTAGTGACCTTAATCCAATCTCACTTCCCGAAAGTAAAGGTTAAATGACAAGTAAGTTTACTTCACTTGGATTTCATCTTGTAATTTTAGCAACGTATCTCTAATACATAATAAGAGAATAAAAATTGTTAAAGATATTCTACAGAGGTATAAACAAATCTCAGCAGTTCTTGAGTGTCAAAAGTCTTCATCGATTATATCTTAATTAAGAGGAAATTACATTTTTGATTGCATAACCCTTGTATCCTAGTTTCGTACAAGTTTCGTTTTCCTAACCCCCTTCCCCACACTTATAATAGACATTGTCCCCAATGTCCTCATGAAATGCATAAAGGGAAGCAAAGAATAAAAGCAAAAATAAAACAAAAGGAAAACGAAAAACTTCCCTGAATTCTTTTACAACGCAGATCGTTAACAGAAAGTCAAGTGACGAACAAGTGGAGTCATGAGAACCTCTACTAAACGTAACGGGTCGGTGTACTTTGAAAGCCTGTATCTCATAACAATAACAACAAAACAACAAAGGAAACAAAACAAAACGAAAAAAACTCATAATCGACTGAACATAAAGCTAACTATCATCGACATTTTCTATTTCAAACATTAGTGGTTGGTTAGTTTTCCAGAATCATACAAATCAGGACAGTAAAAACAAAAGTAAGACGGCTATTCTCTACAAGGGTTCAAATCTCCCGGGTGCAACTTCCATCGATCCACTCGCGAGGTCAGCTGCTGAAGTCATCATCTGAAGGCAATGGTACAGTGCCCGACCGGCGAGGAGAAACAGATCCAATCACCTCCGTATTCTGCTGATTGCTCGCTTCAGCAGTCGCAACTACGAGACTTCCATATCGGGCCATGAAAGCTGCACCCGAGGAATCTCCAACATGAAAACCGGTATCATATGCACCACTCGAGTGACGATCTCCTCCAGAAACCACCCGAGTAGCTTGTGATGCGACGTCCTCATCGCTCGAGCCACCACATGGGGGAAGATCTACCCCCAATTTCTCACCAATACGGGATAGACAAGTGACTAAATAACTCTTTAAGCCCTTCACCCGTTTCGACTGCCTGGCTTGTTCTCTTTTGATTTCTTCCAAATCTGCAGTCAATCTCTTTACCGAATCTACAAGCTCCTGGTTTGGTCCGGCCTGCTCTCGAGCTTGCTCTTGCTCCTCACCCTGCTCGGGTTCTATCTCTGGCTCTTGTTGGTCGGCAGACACATCTGGTATGTGAAACCTCCACCTCCGCAAAACACTCTCGGGGAGAGAGGTGCTCCTTCCACAACTGTCCCTGGAAGCCCGGGTTAGAAAAACACCGTAGTTTTTCAGAATACGAGTAATCCAAGAGTCGACAAAAACCTTATGGTGCCCTAGATCGCATTGTTTTTTCAAACACCAAACAGCTGCTAATCCGACATTAACTCGAGTACCTGTAATCATACTCCACAGCTGGTACAGGTCTGAAGCATTCACAACCCCTTGAGAATCACCTCTACCAGTGGTTGAGCGGGCTACAATGTAATGGAGTACACGCACGGCAGGATCCCTTAAATGGCTCCCCTTTGATTTGGAAGGGTCATATCTACCGTTCCCATACTATTCCACACTCCATGCTGAGTAAGCCCCTAGGAAAGGCATCAGGAAGCTGCGCAAATTCATCGAAGTTGATAAACTCCTCGTCATAAATACCCAAACACTTGATAAAGTTTCTCATTTCAACACGGCGGTAACTCCCTTGGCAGTAGAAGGAGACCACATTATCAAGTTGGGTATGCCGGCCAAAACTAAGTTTGAATGTAGCTACAAAATCATAACTTAGCGAAGAGTACAAGTCCTCCTCAATGCTCAGAAGTGCCTTCCAAGTGGGATCGTTCAAGAAATAATCAAATCGTTCCACTAACCCATACTTAGCTAGCACTTCCCAATCAACTACTACATTAGGCATAAATGTCTTCTTTTCGCGCACTATATCATACTTACCTTTATCCTCGCTCCGCAAGTTAGGAGGGTAGCGTCGGGTGGACCTAGAGGAACCACCAGTTGAACGGGGTTGGGCATTTTTGCGTGCCACGGTCTTAGTCCTCGGCATTTTGACTACACCACGCTGGAGAAATCTGGACAGAGTGATGAATGACGTTCTTCAATAGAGAGGGAAGGAGAAAGAACGAAGACGCAGAGAGAGGTGATGTGGGAATGAAGAGAGAATTGAAGGGAAGGGGTTTGATGTCTGGAAACGTGCGAGCCTAAAAGGCTATTGACGACACGGCTTAAAATCTAGGCGTGTCTCTAACCGTGCTATCCACTATCTAATGAAAAAAACATGAAAAAGTCTTACCTTCTGGCATGGCTTATGGCACGGCTTGTGACTTGGTCGTGCCTGTAACCGTGCTATCCACTACTCTATACAAGAGAAAAAATCTTACCTCATGGCACGGCTTGTGGCTTGGACGTGCCTGTAACCGTGTCATCCCCTGGACTGAAACACTTTTCACAAATGCCCGTACCCTTTGGTGTGAATTAGACCATATCGTACCCTATTTGTTAAAATCTTACTTGCCGAACTACCACTAACAAATGCAATGATGATGACAGTAAAAAGAAAAGAAAAATGAACCTAATAGATGCATGGGTTGCCTCCCAGCCAGCGCTTTTGTTTAACGTCGTTGGCTCGACCAAAAGAATAAAAAAAAGTCAGTTATGGATTCGACTAAGGGACAGCTCCGCTCTTTCTTCAAAGACTCCCTTGTCTCCTAAGTAATGTTTAAGTCGCTGTCCATTGACCTTAAAAATACCCTTTTCAGGGTGTTCTAACTCCACCGTGCCATAAGGGAAAACGTTCCTTACCCGAAAAGGACCTGACCATTTTGATTTGAGTTTTCCCGGAAAAAGTTTTACCCTGAAGTTGAATAGCAATACCATGTCTCCTTCTTCAAAGTGCTTGTGTTGGCGCAACCTTGCGTCATGATATGCTTTGGCTCTCTCCTTATAAAAACTAGTGTTGTCATATGCTGTAAGTCTTAACTCATCAAGCTCATTAATTTGCCTCTTCCTGTGAGCTCCTGACTTGTCGAGATCGAGGTTGAAAGTCTTGATTGCCAGAACGCCCGATGCTGAATCTCAACCGGTAAGTGATACGCTTTCCTATACACTAACCGGAAAGGAGTTGTATCAAGTGGTGTTTTGTAGGCCGTCCTATAAGCCCATAACGCATCATCTAACCTATCTGCCCAATCTCGCCTATGCTGGAGTGTTGATCTCATTAAGATGCGCTTTAGCTCTCTATTTGTCAACTCTACTTGTCCACTTGTCTGTGGATGATAAGGAGTGGTGAGACGGTGAGTCACCCCATATCTTTTCAAGACTTTTTCAATCTGAGAGTTGCAAAAATGTGTACCCCGATCACTAATTAGTGCTCGAGGCACCCCAAAACGGCAAAAGAGCTTTTTCAGGAACTTGACAACCACTTTAGCATCATTGGTTGGTAGAGCTTTTGCTTCAGCCCACTTAGACACATAATCCACTGCTACCAATAAATACTTGTTTCCATACGAAGGGGGAAATGGTCCCATAAAATCGATACCCCATACATCAAATACCTCACACTCCAGAATATAGTGCTGTGGCATTTCGTCCCTTCTTGAAATGTTCCCATCTCTTTGGCATCGATCGCACTGAGCTACAAAATTTTGGGCATCCTTGAATATTGACGGCCAATAAAAACCAGCTTCAAGTACTTTGTGGCCTGTCCTATTAGGACCATGGTGTCCTCCAGTGGGTCCACTATGGCAATGGTGCAAAATCTCCCATCCTTCCTCATGTGAGACACAACGCCTAAGCATGGTCTGAGCAATACTTGAACAAGTAGGGATCTTCCCAATAGTAATACTTCAGGTCAGTAAAGAATTTCTTTTTCTGTTGCCTGGACATGTCTTGTGGAAGGACCCTAGCCACTAAATAGTTGGCCATTTCTGCAAACCATGGGGACTCTGAACCGCTAACTTTGTTTACAGAATACAAATTCTCCTCAGGGAATTTATCGTTAATATCTTCTTCCTTCAGCTGCTCCACACATGAATTCTCCAATCGAGATAGATGATCCGCTGCGAGGTTTTCTGCTCCCTTCTTGTCTCTGATCTCAAGGTTGAATTCTTGCAATAGGAGTATCCACCTAATGAGGTGGGGTTTGGCATCCGTCTTGGTCATTAAATATCTCAAGGCGGAGTGATCAGTATACACTATCACCTTAGAAAGAACAAGATAAGATCGGAATTTGTCAAAAGCAAACACTACTGCCAATAACTCCTTCTGCGTAGTGGTATAATTCTCTTGAGCCCCGGTTAGAGTTTTGCTGGCATAGTATATCGGTTGGAAATACTTATCTTTTCTTTGACCTAGTACAGCTCCTACAGCATAGTCGCTGGCATCACACATCAGTTCAAATGGTAGGTTCCAGTCTGGAGCCACCATGATAGAAGCTTTAGTCAGTTTCTCCTTCAACGCCTCAAAGGCTTGGAGACATTCATCCTTGAAATCAAAGGCTATGTTCTTCTCCAGCAACCTGGTGAGAGGACGAGCAATTTTGGCAAAATCCTTAATGAACCGTCTATAGAATCCAGCATGTCCTAGAAAACTCCGAATAGCTTTAACCGAAGAGGGTGGAGGAAGTTTGGATATAGTATCAACCTTGGCATTGTCTACTTCAATCCCCTGCTGAGATATTTTGTGTCCTAAGACAATACCTTCAGTCACCATGAAGTGAAACTTCTCCCAATTCAAGACTAAATTAGTTTCTTCGCAACGTATGAGCACCCTTTCCAAATTCTGTAGGCAAGAATCAAATGAATCCCCAAACATGGAAAAGTCATCCATGAATACTTCCATAATATCTTCAACCAGATCTTCGAAAATCGCTAACATGCACCGCTGAAAGGTAGCCGGTGCATTACATAATCCAAATGGCATTCTCCTGTAAGCAAATGTGCCATAGGGACATGTAAAGGTAGTTTTCTCTTGATCTTCAGGGAAATCTGAATCTGGTAATATCCCGACATCCCATCAAGAAAAAGTAGAACATGTGTCCAGTGAGCCTCTCCAACATCTGATCGACAAAAGGTAAAGGAAAATGGTCCTTACGAGTGGCTTCATTTAATTTGCGATAGTCAATGTATACTCGCCATCCTGTCACCGTCCTCATTGGTATAAGCTCATTATTCTCATTTGGGACCACCGTCATCCCCCCCTTCTTTGGCACCACCTGGATGGGGCTTACCCATGAACTATCAGAAATGGGATAAATTAGCCCAGCATCTAACAATTTGATTACCTCTTTCTTAATGACTTCTTTTATGTTTGGATTAAGTCGTCTTTGAGCTTGCACCACTGGTTTGAAATTGTCTTCCATCAGAATTTTGTGTGTGCAAAAAGATGGACTAACCCCTTGGATATCCGCTATTTTCCATGCCAAGGCACGCTTATGCTCCTTCAAGATCTTCAAGAGCTTTTCCTTTTGACCAATGGTTAGCCCAGCTGCAATGATGACCGGCAACTGAGAATCCTTCTCTAAGAAAGCATACTCCAGATAGTCAGGGAGTTGCTTCAGCTCCAGAATTGGAGGATCTTCAATAGAGGGCTTCAATCTAGTAACATCTCCTGCATCAATGTTCTCCCTTTCCAGTTTTATCCCAAGTTCATCCTTGCCATCAAGATGAGTCAACATTTCTTGTATTGCACAGTCTTCTGTCTCTTCAATATTACACACTCTCAAACTCAACTCTAATGGATCCTTGCAAAAGATATCTTCCACAACGGTATTAGTTACATCGATTGCATAACAAGTGTCATCAGAATCTACCGATTTCTTCGTCACAGCTGGGATTTGTATCACTAACTCGTCTCCCCCAATGCGCAACACTAATCGGCCCTCGGCCACATCAATGATTGCTCGGGCTGTGGCTAAAAAGGGGTTTCCCAAGATCAGAGGAACTTCACATCGACATCCATGTCCAAGATCACAAAATCAACCGGGAAGATGAAAGTCTCTACTTTTACGAACACATCTTCAATAACGCCTCTAGCAAACTGCATTGATCGATCTGCCAATTGAAGGCTCATCCGTGTAGGCTTTGGCTCCCCTAATCCCAGTTTTTGAAAAAGGGAATATGGCATCAGGTTTATACTAGCTCCCAAATCTGCTAATGCTTTTTCTACGGTAAATTTCCAATGAAACATGGTATGGTGAAACGCCCTGGATCTTTCAATTTCATTGGAAGTTTGTTTAGTAAAATTGTAGAACAATTTGCACCAATTGTTGCAGTGGAGATCTCTTCCATCTTCTTCTTGTTAGATAGTAAATCTTTCAAGAACTTGGCATACCGGGGCATTTGAGAAAGGGCTTCCACAAGTGGTAAGTTGATGTGTAACTTTTGAACAAATCCAAAAACTTACCGAAATGTTCCCGATCTTTATCGTTCCGCAACCTAGCAGGATATGCAATGGGGGTTTATAGGGCTGGACGATAGGTGTCTTCTCAGTTTCCAAGTCTTTTTTTCTTTCCTCTATAACTCTGCCCTTTTCTGCTTTCTCGGTAGTTTCGCCTTTATTAACAGTCTCCTTCCCCTTCCTACTAACAGAGGTTTCCCCACACTTGTCTGATTTCACTTCCTTTCCACTCCTAAGAGTTACTTGCCTTCACTTGTTCCCTTGGGTTGGTCTCAGTATTTCCAGGAAGAGACCCTTGCGGTCGCTCAGCAAGCACTTTAGAAATCTGCCCCATCTGGTTCTCCAAGTTGTGGATTGAAGCTTCATGATTCCTTAGAGCGGCCTCAGTGAATTGATGGCGTTGCTCTGACGCTTGAATGAATTTCGCAATCATATCCTCAAGGCTGGATTTCTTTTCTTGGAAGGGAGGTGGAGCTGGTCTTTGGAATCCTAGAGCAGGTGCATTACCCCTTTGAGATTGCTGATTACTCCAGGAGAAGTTGGGATGATTACGCCACCCTAGATTATATGTGTTGCTATAAGGATTGTTCTGTGGTATTGTGAGATTCCCTACATACTCAACACGTTCTGTCACTTCAAATACCACATCGTTGGAATGAGGTTCAATTGGGCAATATTGGTATGGTTGAGATAGAGCCATCCCTTCAACTTTTGAAGCGAGTGCATCTACCTTTGCTGTCAATTGCTGTCATCAAATCGACTTCATAAATGCCCGCTGCCCTGTGCTTTTGTCTACCATGGCTCCATTGGTGATTATTTTTTGCCATGTTCTCAAACAAACTCAACGACTCCTCCGGCGTTTTCACATTTAAAGTGCCCCCAGCCGCAGCATCAATTGTCTGCCGAGTTGCATAGTCAAGTCTGTTATAAAAGGTGGAAACTTGCAGCCAATTAGGCATTTGGTGATGTGGACACCTCTAAGAAGATCCTTAAATCTAATCCATGCTTCATGTAAGGGGCTCGTGATCTAGTTGGGTGAATGATGTGATATCATTTCTCAACTTGGCAGTTTTTTATGGTGGGAAATAATAGTCCAGGAAAGTCTCTGCCATCTGGGTCCAAGTGGTTATGGAATCCCGGTTTAGTGAACTAAACCACTGCCTTGCTTTCCCCCGGAGAGTAAAAGGGAAAAGTCGCAATTTCAGTGCTTCCTCAAAGACTCCGTTTTACTTGATAGTTGCATAAATATCCAAGAACATCTGAATGTGCGCATGAGGATCCTCGTCAGACAAACCGTCAAACTGGCATTGGTTGTGAATCATATGCATTGTAGAGGCCTTGATTTCGAAGTTGTTGGCTTCTATTGCTGGTTGCAAATACACGACCCAGTGCTGCTCAGAGTAGGGTGAGCGTAT
>JBBMOL010000495.1:0-44555 GCA_037954665.1 Laguncularia racemosa | reverse complement strand
AAATTCAATGGCAGCAAGTTTTACCTTCTTTCTCCCACTATAGTTGTGACAATCAAATACTATCTCTACCTTCTTCTCCCACTCTAAGTACGCCTCGGGATCATTCTTCCCTTGGAAAGGAGGAATCTTCATCTTTATGCTACTCAATTGATCATCCTCTCTATTCCTATCTCCTCTATCTTCCCAATCCCTAGTTCCTCTATTCTGACCACTATATCCTCTATAACTCCCGATAGAAGGCTCATCAAAGTCATCATCCGACATTTCATCTCCACCCCTCGGTACTCTCCTAGAACGACTCTCCCTCTTACGCCCTTGGAATACGTTTGTGGATTGCTCTAGTCTTTGCTCTACCATCTCATGAATTTGTTCCATTCCTTCTTGTAACATCCTCTTCATTTCTCCCCTCAACGCCTCAATTACTAACCTAGCATCAAACCTTCCCCTCTCACCTCAGGAGAATGTTGTCTCGACATAGTCCCTGCAGAAAAGATTAATACTAACACAAATATATATATAATTAAACCTCACGATACACTGCCTTACTGTTTCGCTCAAATGATGATATCACACAGTCACTCGTGTATCCTCACAAATAATGATGATATCAACTCGCCAATTTCCTCTTCTCAATTCTCTTGGAACTAACCCGAACTACACCAATTTCCTTTCGTAGAATTCGAAAACAACTCTAGGGTTCGTAAATTTTCCTCTATTTTTCTATCCGAATTTTTTTTTTGTCTTGGTTGTTGCTCTTGATCACGTTTTTCTTTTCTTTTCTTTTCTCTTCTTTTTTTTTTGTCGTGATTTTTCCTTTTTTTTCTTTAACAATCGCCTAGTCGATATTGCACTATCAAAAGACAATCAATACTACGAAATTGAATACGATAATTGATATGAACGATTGGAGTTAGGGTTTTTGATATTACCTTCCTCAACCGAACTTGATGTTTTGACAAACCTAAGCTCTGATACTAAACTGATACGAACCACGCCAACCCGTGATGAAACCCAATACCAATACGTTCGGAATTTGTTGCTTAAGACGCCCAAACACCTAAAGTGGAAACCGCGACCCGTTGTCTATAAGCGAGACAAAAACCTTGGTATAATGTGAAGACGCCACAATCGGGATGAAAGACCGATTGATAAGTCGGGTTGAACACCACGGAAATAAAATCCGATAAGTTCTAGTTAGTTCTTGAAGAACCAAGAGAGGTGCCTCTCAAAAGTGTTTAATGTTCAAAGATGTAAATTCTTAGTTGTTCTAAACCCTAGGAGCTTTTATACTAGGGTTACAATTCGTGAAAAACAAGTCCAAAACGACGTAGCTTAGATAAGTTGCGTAAAAACATGAAACAGAAAAAGCTGGCCGGTAGGGGATATACGGCCGTGTACTTTGGCCGTGTATGATTCTGTGCCAATTCTTGTCTCCTTACAAGGCCGTGCCTTTTAGCCGTGTGTCTGGCCGTGTATGATTCTGTGCAATCTTAGAATTCCTACACGGCCGTGCCTTGAAAGTACACGCCCTCTTCAACCAGTGTCCGGTGTGACTTGTATAAGAGCAAGGGTCTTCCCATGGTTGTTCCAATCCGTTCCAACTTCATGATTGCTCCAATCCTTTCCGACTTCATGGACATCCTTTAGCAACCGGTTAAGTGCTTCCTTGAGTTGTTTCGCTCGACTTCTTGTGATCGGTCCAGGCGGCACTTCAAGAGGATCCAAATTCCTTCTTCCGGCTTGACTCTCATCATGGATCTCATCACTTCCTCACCACCTGAGGGTTCCACAATAGCCAGCTGATGTTGTGAGACAACCAGCCCATCGATCTTTCTAGATAAAGCCTCAACTTTGGACATGATAGAAGTAGCTACATCCACTTCAAGAATGCCTGCCACCTTCTTTTCTTTGCCCCTACCATGTGACCATTCATAATTATTCGCGGCCATGTCTTCAAAAAGAGTCAAACTTTCTTCAGGAGTTTTATGGTTCAAGGTGCCACTAGCTGCGGCATCTACTGTTTGTCTCGTTTGATAGTTCAACCTATTATAAAATATCTGAACTTGAAGCCACTCTGGGATCCCATGGTGTGGGCATTTCCGCATTAAGTCCTTGAATCTCTCCCAGGTTTCATACAACGTCTCCATGTCATACTGATGATAAGATTGAATCTCAGCTCGAAGTTTAACGGTCTTTGAAGGAGGGAAGAATTTGTCCATAAACTTCTTAATCAGACCTTGCCGTGTAGTAATGGAGTTCTTCGGTAAAGAATTCAGCCACTGCTTAGCCTTGCCTTTCAAAGAGAATGGGAAGAGCCTGAGGCGGATCGCATCATCACTAACTCCATTAAATTTGAAGGTATCACATATCTCCAGAAAGAGTTGGATATGCGCATTTGGATCTTCATCTTGTAAACCATCAAATTGAGTATATTGCTGCACCATCTGAATCACGGCAGGCTTAAGTTCAAAATTATTTGCCTCTACTCGAGGACGGACTATGCTAGAGCTAACGCCTATCAAGTTTGGCCTGGCAAAATCAGAATTGGTTCTAGGTGGCTCATTAACTCGGCCATCTCTATTATCAACCAGTTGATGATTCGGGGGATCCACAACAACATTTCCTTGATTCAACTCTTGAGCACGATTATTGACTTGATTAGCCATTTCTTCCTTTAGTGATTCTCCTTGAATACCAAATGATATTGACTCAGTCGAGTGTTGCTTTTTCTGATAACGACGAATAATTTTCTCTGGCTTAGGATTAAAAATAGCAAGTTCCTTGGAGCGACTTCTGGTCATACACTATAAACGTAATACAAATAAATTATGAGCTCCAAATTCTCAGGAAGAAAACGGAAAAAAAAGATAAGAAAGAAATAAATTGGTTAAATTAATAAGTAAAAAGTGTTTTAATATTGGCATACCCCCGGCAACGATGCCAAAAACTTGATCGTTGCCAATCGCAGTTTTAATAAATTGAATTCTTGTTCTTAATCTTACTACGAAGCAATAGGCAAGCGTACCTATCGTAGCGTAATATAGTGAGTAAGTACAAGGTCGTCCCTCAGAGATACACTAACTACTAGTATAACTCCGTTCCTATTATCTAACCGCCGCTTAAATATGTTGGTTGAAACTTAATTACTCTAATCTTAAAACTAATAACTCACTAATAACAATGGTTTTGAAGATTTATCAATTAACAAAAGCAACCTAGATCTTATTCTACTCCTTCTCTATCATGTAATTCAATAGATTTATGAAGATTGGCGTAATTGACTTCTTATACTGTCGAATTCTCTAGTCAAGTTAACTACTTTCTCAAGTATATTAACCTATCTAATCCTAGGTTTATCAAATAGGATCTCTCCTTAGTTAATAGTAACCTAGAATTGCATAAAGCACATGAATTCGCATCAAAATAATCGATGTAAATAGAAGACTCTTATTTCCTATCTCTAGAAGAACAATCAAATCTCATTAATTGCATTAAATCTAATCATAAGAGCAATTTCTCAATTAACTAATATGATATCTTGCATAAATTCATATTCCGGATCTATGAATCTAAGAAACAATTGAAGGGCATGCAATTAATCATAAGAAAGCCAAAAACTTCGCATTAAAAACCAAATCTTCCTCACATGACAAAGAAGTTTCAAATAAAATCTAGATTTAGGGTCTACTCCTCCATAAATTGGACAAAAGAAATGCAATTACTGGAAGAATAAATAAAATTCATAGTCACAACCCTTAAGGATAGAATCTTCTTCTTCGTGGGTCTTCAATCTCCTTTGGAATCGACAGAATCTTCTTTCCCTTGCTGTTATGAGAGTCAGAGCCAATAAAAATTCCGTAACCTCCTGGTCTAGGGCAAACTAACGGTCTATTTATACATGTACCCCCGTTGGATATATACACGAGCGGATACACAAGTAGTGTATCTCATTCATGTATCTCATGCTTGCTTCCAAGTGTCCTTATGTGAATATACACGAGCAAGTACATGGGAGTGTACATTGGTCGTGTATTTGAAACATCATTGAACAGAAGCAAAACTTAGATACACAAGCAAAGTACATGGGCGTATATCTCGCTTGTGTACTCTTCCAGAATTCTTTCTCTTCACATGTAATGTATCCAATTCCTTCCAAACTTGATCCGACTCTTCAAAACTTCTTCCCTTAGCTCCAAAATACTCTAGAAGATCCTGAAATTAACATTCATTCCATTAAGCATCCTTTTCTTCAACAAATCATCTAAAAATTCAACAATAAAGCACAATTTCATTACTCTATATAAGGGTATTTTGCGACTTATCAGCTACTCCACTGAATGATTTTGTGAAGAAGAATGTTGAATTCCAGTGGACCGAAATACATGAGTAGGCAATCCAAACATTGAAAGGTAAGTTAACTAATGCTCCTTTGTTAGTATTACCAATTTTTGATAAGGTTTTTGAGATCGAATGTGATGCTTCCAAGAAAGGTATTAGTGGTGTTTTAATGTAGGATTCTAAACCAATAGCCTATGTCAATGAGAAACTCTAAGGTGGAGTGTTAAACTATCCAGTATATGATAAGGAGTTATACGCCTTGATGAGAACATTGCAGGCATGGCAGCATTACCTATGGCCTAAGGAATTCATCATCCTTCTGATCATGAGAGCTTGAAGTACCTGAAGACGCAGGGAAAGCTGAACAAGAGGCACGCCGAGTGGTTAGAGTTTATTGAAACCTTTCCATACGTCATCAAATACAAGTAAGGCAAGGAAAATGTGGTGGCAAACGCCCTTTCTCGGAGGTATTCTTTATTGACCTCTTTACATACTAAATTGCTTGGGTTTGAAAGTATGAAAGAATTATATGAACATGATGCTGATTTTATTCAAATTTGGTTTGCTTGTTCAGAAAGCGGGTATGGGGACTACTATAGGCATGAGGGATATTTGTTTAAGAAAGATAGATTATGTGTGCCTAAGATTTCTATACGTGAATTACTAGTGAGGGAGACGCATGGGGGTGGTCTCATGGGACAATTTGGAGTAAATAAAGCATTGGATATCTTGCATGAACATTTTTACTATCCTAGGATAAGACATGATGTACAACTTGTGTGTGACAAGTGCTTTGCATGTAGGAAGGCTAAGTCTAAAATCATGCCCCATGGGGAGTATCTTCCCTTACCTGTGCCTACTCAGCCTTAGACTGACATTTCCATGGATTTCATATTAGGTTTTCCTAGATCTCGGAATGGTAAAGATAGGATATCTGTTGTCGTCAATAGGCTTAGTAAAATGGCTCACTTTGTTGCCTGTTCTAAAACTAACGATGCTCGACATATAGCTGATTTATTCTTTAAGGAGATCATTAGATTGCATGGTTTACCTAACTCTATTGTTAGTGATAGAGATGTGAAGTTTTATAGCCACTTTTGGTGCACCTTATGGAATAGGCTAGGTACTAAACTATTGTTTTCCACTGTGGTACATCCTCAAACAGATGGACAAACAGAAGTTGTTAATAGGACACTTTCCACATTGCTACGTGATGTGATTGATAAAAATTTGAAGCAATGGGAAACATGTTTGCCTCATGTAGAGTTTGCATATAATAGGACTATACATTCTACTACATCGTACTCTCCATTTGAGGTTGTGTATGGATTTAATCCCTTAACTCCATTAGATATATTGCTTTACCTACTAACGAGTTTGTTGATCTTGATGGTACAAAGAAGGCAGAATTTGTTAGGGATTTATATACGTAGGTACGGGCTAACATTCAAAAGAAGAATGAACACTATGCCCGATTGATGTCCAGAAAACCAAGATTAAGCACATGCAAAACTAATTTGAAAGACAATTAGATAATGTTAATCAAACTAGTTTCCAAATGGCGACAATTCTTAATGTTTATGATCGATTCTTGATAGAGCCATTTTATACTTAATCTTTATAGTATAAATTATGTTAATTCATTATTGATTTTATAGAAATCATAAGGAAATGGTACTTAATTCTGTTATGGTGATAAATCAGGTTAAATGGAGTCAAGGATGCTAATTCAAGTAAATTAGAGAAGTCATCTACAACTTGGATCAAGACAAGGATTTACACCGCTGGAGGGAAGTACATGGGCGTGTAATTGAAGTATATGGCCGTGTACTTGGTTTTGAATCAACAGGAAGATACACGGTTAAAGTACACGGCCATGTATCGGAAGCACGGTTTGAGGTACGGTCATGGCGCAAACCGTGTTACACACTGGACGAAAAGGCGGAAATGTGGACTTTCAACAGAGAGAGACACGGCTTAGGGCACGACCGTGGTGGAAGCCGTGGGAGAAACCATGCTTGGAGCCGTGGTGGAAGCTAGACGTGCCAAGGAGAAGAAATTGTGGAACTTCGATAGAGGATGACACGGCCTAGGATCTAACCGTGGTGTAGACCGTGTACACACTGGACAAGGAGGGAGACTTGTAGATCATGCACAGAGGAAGGCACGGTTGAAAATCTAGCCGTGGGTGGAGCCGTGCTACACACTGGACACGGAGGATGATACGTGAATTATGCACAGAGGAAGGTACGGCTTGACCCACGGCCGTATGGTAGGGCGTGCCAGGCAGACGAAGATTCACTTCTCGAAATCTACTTGGAAAAGGAAAGATATTTTCGTATCTTGCTAGCAAAAGATCACATGCCATCCCTCTAACAATATAAATAGAACCAACCCTAGAGGGTGAAAAAAAACTTTGGAATCTTTGGGATCTTGAAGAACCTTGGATCATCTTGGAGGCAGAGCAGGCAACCGGGTTCATGATGTTTCTACTTTTTATTTTCGTTTTGTTGATGAACATGAGTAGCTAAGCTACTTTTCTAGCCAAAGGGTCATAGATGTTTAATTCTCCACGAATTGTGAGGTCTAATTGACTTGTATTTAATCTATTTGTTGTTTTCGGATATTCATATATCTTCTGATTGTTTTGTCATTATTATCTTTGTTGATTGGTATGAATAGAGCTCTTCTACTCAATTAGCAAGTTAATATATTGTCAACTAGCACGTCAAATCCGTAATTGTTTGATTGTTCTAGTCTTAGTGACACAATAACATGTTTGGTTATAAAATAGATGATTGAATTCATGTTATGGAGGTGTGTAATCGTGTTTAAATAGGTTATCTTATAATCTACTGGCATGAATTGGTGGTCTCTCTAGTTTTTAATGCTATTGGTAGATTAAATCCTAAGCGCTTGTCTGGGGTTGTCTAATCGATAAGAGAAATAATCAAAGAGCTTCTCTTGGTTATCGAGGAAGTACGGAGAGATAGGTTGTTAGAGCTTGTTAATAACCATAACCAGTTTATCTAGGAATAAGAATAGAAAACATTTGCATCGATGATCAATTCCTTGAATTAAACTATCTTGATTCCTTTGGCTAGGCTTTTATCAATATACGATTCTATTATCTTGCTTCGACTTTATTTTGATTCATAAACAAAACCCCCCTCGTTTTCTTTTCATCTTTATGCCCTTTGAATAGAAATATCTTTAACCAATCCCTATGGATTCGACCCTACTCACCACTATATGCAAATCATATAATTGTCTAGGGTAGGTTTTATTTTTGTTGGATTCGACACCCATCAAATTTTGGCGCCGTTGCTGGGGATTGGTGTCAAATTTATTTCTATTCTTGTATGACTCGTTCTTCTCAGACAAGTGAACTAACTTATATTCCGGAGATTGAGAAGACTCTAAAGAGGTTGCGACAAGAAGCTAGATCATCCACTGACTGAAAATTAGCATCGGATTTGTTTGATTCATCCCTTGATTCAGAAAAAGAAGACGATATGGCAAATCCCGAGAGAACCTTAAGGGAGTTGGCTGCGCCGGATGTGAATCAGCAACCACTTTATATTCACTGCCCCGAACTAGCCGTGGAATTCGAGTTAAAATTTGGGTTGATACATCTGCTACCCACCTTTCATGGTCTTGAGAATGAAGATCCTCATAAGCATTTGAAAGAGTTTCATATAGTGTGTTCTAGTATGAGGCCGCAAGGGATAACCGACGATCAAATCAAGCTACGTGCTTTCCCGTTTTATTTAAGTACTAAAGCTAAAGATTGGTTGTTTTCATTTGCCTCCAGGTTCTATAACCACATGGACTGATATGGTGAGACTCTTCTTGGACAAATTCTTCCCCGCATCCAGAGCCACTGGTATAAGAAGAGAAATTTGTGGTATAAAACAGAGGGACACCGAGACTCTTCATGAGTATTGGGAGAGGTTCAAGCAACTATGTGCAAGCTGCCCACAATATGGGATATCTGAACAACTCCTCATCTGATATTTTTACGAAGGCCTACTTCTGATGGAGAGGAAGATTATGGATGCTACAAGTGGAGGCGCTATAGTAAACAAAACCCCTGGTCAAGCTAGGGAATTGATCTCCATTATGGCTGCCAATTCGCAACAATTTGGGTATAGGCATGATACATCTTCAAGGAAGGTAAATGAGGTAAGTGTTTCTAACCTTTGAACATCAAATTTCTAACCTAACCTCCCTTGTGTAGTAGCTAGCTCTTGGAAATACCCAGCAGGTGAAGGCTTGTGGAATTTGTGCTGCTCCTAATCATCCGACCGACATGTGCCCCACATTGCAAGATGACAACCATGAACACGCCAATGCTATAGGCGGATTTCCAGGACAACCGCAGAGGAAGTATGATCCCTATTCAAATACTTACAATCCCGGATGGAGGGATCATCCTAACTTCAGATATGGCAATAAACCACAAAACTTCCAACAATTCCAACCTAAGCCATCAAACCAAGTATCATAGGCTCCTTCCACTTCAGGTATGTCCCTTGAGGAAATTGTTAAATCACTTGCCGTTAATACAAAACAATTTCAGGATGAGACAAAGCAGAGCATCCACAACTTAGAAAATCAGGTAAGTCAACTTGCTTCTTCTATAAATAGGTTGGAAACTCAAGGTAAGTTACCTTCCCAAAACGTTACAAATCCAAAGCAAAGTGCTAATGCAATTACCTTGAGAAGTGGAACGAAATTGCAGGGATCAAATGAGAAGGGACACCGAACTAATCCTGAGGAAGAGACTGAGAAAGAAACTGCAACTCCACGCCAGCAGAACAATCAGATCAAAGGACCCCTCATTGAACACCAAAGGTCATGATAACAACACCTCCTTTCCCTTCTAGACTAGCAAAATCCAAGAATGAAGCTGAAGAAAAAGAGATTCTTGATACTTTTCGTAAAGTTGAGGTAAACATTCCTTTGCTGGATGCAATTAAGCAAGTACCTCGTTATACTAAATTTCTTAAAGAATTGTGTACTAACAAAAGAAAGCTGAAAGGTAATGAAAAGATTAGTATAGGTGAGAATGTTTCAGCTATTCTTCAGAAGAAGCTTCCTCCTAATTGTAAGGATCCAGGTATTTTTACTATTCCTTGCAAAATAGGTAATCTTGGAATTACTAAAGCTATGTGTGATTTAGGAGCTTCAATCAATGTTATGCCTCTGTCTGTTTATCAATGTTTAAATGTTGGCCCCCTGAAGGAAACAGGTGTTATTGTTCAACTTGTTGATAGGTCCAATGTTTATCCTGAGGGAGTTCTAGAAGATGTTTTAGTACAAGTTAATGGTTTGGTTTTCCCCGTAGATTTTTACGTGCTTGACATGGAGAATGATGATTCTCGTAATTCATCGATAATATTATTAGGGAGACCATTTCTTAAGACATCTAGAACAAAAATCGATGTACATGATGGTAACCTCACTATGGAATTAGATGGTGAAGTGATTAAATTTAACATTTATGATGCCATGAAATATCCTAGTGATATCTCTCCTGTTTTTGTTGTGGATGTTATTGACCCATTAACATAAGCTACATTTGATTTGATAGACGACGATGAGTTGAAAGTTGTACTTAATAGGAGTCTTACTATTCATGCATTGAAAACTCTTAAGGAAAAGCTTGTAATATCCTCTGATTTGTAGGACAAGATTTGGGAGTTGGAATCATTAAAACCTATCAGGTATGATGTGTCCTACATTCATTTACCCCCTTTTAACACAAAACTTCTTCCTTCTATTGTGCAGGCACCAAAGCTAGAATTAAAACCCCTACCCGAACATCTAAAGTATATTTTCTTAGGAGAAAAGGAGACTCTTGCTTGATAGTCTCCAACAAGCTAAGTACTTTAGAAGAAGAAAAGTTGATTAGGTGTTGAGAGAGTACAAAGAAGCCATTGGATGGTCCATAGCTGATATCAAAGGACTAAGCCCCTCCACCTGCATGCACAAGATTTTGATGGAAGATAATTGCAAACCTTCAAGGGAAGTTCAGCGTTGTTTGAATCCACCTATGATGGAAGTAGTTAAGAAAGAGATCTTGAAACTTCTTGATGCAGGTATGATCTATCCAATTTCCGACAGCAAGTGGGTAAGTCCAATCCAAGTTGTTCCAAAGAAAACGGGCATAACTGTGATTGAAAACTCTAATGGTGAGTTAATTCCTACTCGGGTTCAGAATGGATGGAGGGTTTGTGTTGATTAAAGGAAGTTAAATGCGTCAACTCGAAAGGACCACTTCCCTCTTCCTTTTCTTGATCAGATGCTTGAATGTTTGGCTGGCCATTCTCACTATTGTTGTCTTAATGGTTATTCAAGTTTTCATCAAATTCCAGTGGCACCGGAAGATCAAGAGAAGACTACTTTTACTTGTCCATTCGGTACTTTTGCATATCGAAGGATGCCTTTTGGGCTCTGCAATGCTCCAGCCACATTCCAAAGATATATGGTTAGTATATTTTCAGATTATGTGGAGAATATTATAGAGGTTTTCATGGATGACTTCACCGTCTATGGTAATTCTTTTGATTCATGTTTGACTAACCTTACAAAAGTGCTTCAAAGATGTATAGATAAGAATTTAGTGTTGAATTATGAAAAATGTCACTTTATGGTTGAACAGAGTCTCATTGTAGGCCATATTGTATCTTCTAAGGGGCTTGAAGTCGATAAAGCTAAGGTAGAATTGATTAAATCTTTACCTTACCCTGTGAGTGTACGGGAAATTCGGTCTTTTCTTAGGAGTGCAGGATTCTATCGACGCTTCATCAAGGATTTCTCTAAGATTACTCAACCCTATGTCGATTGCTACAAAAAGAAGTGACATTTGAGTTCGGTGAGGCCTGCAAGAACGCTTTTGACACATTGAGAGATAAGTTAACTTCTGCTCCAATCATCCGACCACCCAACTAGACCCTTCCCTTTGAAATCATGTGTGATGCGATCAATTATGCAGTTGGAGCAGTTCTTGGCCAAAAAGTTGGGAGAGCTTCTCATGTCATTTATTATGCTTCCAGAACATTGGATAATGCTCAATGCAACTATTCCATAACGGAAAAAGAACTCTTGGCTGTTGTTTTTGCATTAGAAAAATTCAGATCATATTTACTTGGTACTAAGGTAATTGTTTACTCTGATCATGCAGCTCTCAAATACCTGCTCGTGAAGAAGGAGGCGAAACCAAGACTTATTCGATGGATACTCTTATTACAAGAGTTTGATATGGAGATACGTGATAGGAAAGGCTCAGAAAACTTAGTTGCCGACCACCTCAGTAGAATTCCTATCAGTGAAGGGTCCACACAAATACAAGACGATTTTCCAGATGAGCATCTCTTTTCTATTCAAAAGACAATTCAGTGGTATGCTGATATTGTCAATTATTTGGTTACTAAGACATTACCAAGTGATTTGTCTAGGGCTCAAAAAGATAAAATTAAAAGTGATGCTAAGTATTATGTATGGGATGATCCATATTTGTGGAAACATTGTGCTGATCAAATCATTAGACGGTGTATTTCTCAAGACGATATTCCTTCTGTCTTGCAATTTTGTCACTCATATGCATGTGGTGGACATTTTGGCCCTAAAGGACAACTCAAAAGGTATTAGGATGTGGTTTGTTTTGGCCTACATTGTTTCGTGACTCTTTTATGTTTTGTAAGGCTTGTGAACGATGTTAAAAGATTGGTAACTTAGGACGTAGAGACCAAATGCCACTTACTCCTATTCTTGCTTGCAAAATATTTGATATATGGGGTATTGACTTTATGGGTCCTTTTCCTCCTTCTTTCGGTAATGTTTACATCATTCTTGCTGTGGATTATGTTTCAAAATGGGTGGAAGCCAAAGCGACCCGAACTAATGATGCTAAAGTTGTTGTGGATTTTGTTAAATCTCATATTTTTGCTAGTTTCGGGACACTAAAGGCTCTTATTAGTGGTCGTGGCACACACTTTTGTAATAGAATAGTGGAAACTCTACTAAAAAAATACAAGGTCACTCATCGCACTTCCACTGCATACTACCCCCAAACCAATGGATTGGTAGAAGTCTCAAATCGAGAAATCAAGTCTATTCTGGAAAAAACGGTCAATCGAAGAGGAAGGATTGGAGCACAAGACTTGAGGATGCATTATGGGCCTACTAGACAGCTTACAAGACCCCTATAGGTATGTCTCCTTACCGTTTAATATTTGGCAAACCATGTCATCTCCCTGTGGAGTTGGAACATAGGGCGTATTGGGCGTAAAACAATGTAACATGCGAATGGATGAGGCGGGTGAACACAGAAAACTTCAACTATAAGAACTCGAAGAAATTCGAAGAGAAGCGTACGAGAGTACTAAAATCTACAAGGAAAAAACAAAAGATTTTCATGATCAAATGATTTCCCGAAAGAATTTTTCTGTAGGTAAAAAAGTATTACCTTACCATTCTCGATTGAAGTTGTTTCCTGGCAAACTACAATCATGGTGGATTGGTCCTTTTGTTATCACTAACATATTTTCACATGGTGCAGTTGAGATCTCCAGCCTAGAAACTGGTAAGATCTTTAAAGTCAATGGTCATCGCTTGAAACTTTTCTATGAAGGATTTCAAGTATGTAATATTGAAGAAACCAGCTTAACTCACCCCGAGTATTGTGATTGATTACAGGAACGTCTAGCCAAAGACGTTAAAGAAAGGCACTTCATGGGAGGCAACCCATGTCAAAAAAAAAAAAAAAATTCCTATTTTTAGTTTTGTTTTGCTTTTGTTTTAGTTTAGTTTATTTTTGATTTTCGTGTAGTTTTGAACTCTTTGGATTAGCTGCAGCAAGGATACACATAATCAAATGACACTTTCCAGAGCTTAAAGGGAGAACTCCAATACCAGGGAAGTACCAGTATTTCCTTTCTCTTATTCTCTAATGTTCCTTGAGTTGTTCATTCCTCTTTCATTGTGCTGAATTTGGAACAGTGAGGACACTGTTCAAGCTAAGTATGGGGGAGAGGATAATAAAATATAGAGAATAGAGAACTAACTTATACTCTGAATGTTTGTCCTTAAGCAATTTTAAGCTAAATTTTTTTCAAAATTATCATACATCTGGAGATTGTACTAAATGTTGTAATAAGCATCTACAAAATGTGAAATTGACTTGTTCAAATGTTTTACTCACCCACTGCTGTGATTAGAATACATGGTTAAAATTAAGTAGTGAAATCTTTAAGAAACAAATTTACCTTGTATTTAGCTTTAGAATTGGAAGTCTAAGAGTAAGTCAAGTCCCTAAGTGAAAAATAAACAAGTTTACTTCTAGGTTATATTAGCTACTGTATACTCTTTGAAGTTGTTTGTAAATCAATCATAACACTTAGTGAAAAAAAAAAAAAAAGAATCAAGCATAGCCATTACTCCAATGATTCAACTAATTGAGTTAAGAGTATCCAAACTTGAATGTTAGAGTAAGGAAGAGTCCGTAGGGGTATCTCAAAACCCGGTCACTTGAGTGATGAGCTCGGGATGTTGCCGACTCAATGAACTCACTATAACGATAAGGGCGAAAAAGGCAAAAGTTCATGAAAAGAAGCAGGCAAAAACCCGTCAAAATAGATGCTTGAATAAATCAAAAGAACATGAATGTAAACATTCATTGAATAAAACAAAGATGTATAAAAGAGAGAATATCTAGCAAAGAGCTTATACCATATGCTTTTACTTTATGCTGCAAGGATTATATGCTTGATAATATCCAATGAAGTTTAATTGGGTGTTTTTCCTTAGTGGATTAAGTATTTACTTTTGGAATAAAAATTCTTTGCTAAACATGAGGATTAAAGTTTGTTTTGTTTAGATTAGCTATTAAATTTTGTCCATGGTAATTTGATCACAGGAAACCAATTTGGTTGAAGTAGTAGACATTAAAATTACAAGTCATGAATTACAAATGAATAGATGCTTGGAATGATGAAAAGAAAGTTTGTATAATCTATGACAGATTTCTCAATTGATTTAATTCAATTTCTTGAGGACAAGTAAGAGTTTAAGTGTGGGGGAATTTGATAGAGCCATTTTATACTTAATCTTTATAGTATAAATTGTGTTAATTCATTATTGATTTTATAGAAATCATAAGAAAATGGTACTTAATTCTATTATGGTGATAAATCAAGTTAAATGGAGTCATGGATGCTAATTCAAGTAAATTAGAGAAGTCATCTACAACTTGGATCAAGACAAGGATTTACACCGCCGGAGGGAAGTACATGGGCGTGTAATTGAAGTACACGGCCGTGTACTTGGTTTTGAATCAACAGGAAGATACACGGTTGAAGTACACGGCTGTGTATCGGAAGCACGGTTTGAGGCACGGTCATGGCGCAAACTGTGTTACACACTGGACGAAAAGGCGGAAATGTGGACTTTCAACAGAGAGAGACACGGCTTAGGGCACGGCCGTGGTGGAAGCCGTGGGAGAAACCGTGCTTGGAGCCGTGGTGGAAGCTAGACGTGCCAAGGAGAAGAAATTGTGGAACTTCGACAGAGGATGACACGGCCTAGGATCTAGCCGTGGTGTAAACCGTGGTACAAACTGGACAAGGATGAAGACTTATAGATCATGCACAGAGGAAGGCACGGTTGAAAATCTAGCCGTGGGTGGAGCCGTGCTACACACTGGACATGGAAGATGATACGTGAATCATGCACAGAGGAAGGCACGGCTTGACCCACGGTCGTGTGGTAGGGTGTGCCAGACAGACGAAGATTCACTTCTCGAAATCTACTTGGAAAAGGAAAGATATTTTCGTATCTTGCTAGCAAAAGATCACATGCCATCCCTCTAACAATATAAATAGAACTAACCCTAGAGGGTGACAAAAACTTTGGAATCTTTAGGATCTTGAAGAACCTTGGATCATCTTGGAGGCAGAGCAGGCAACCGGGTTCATGATGTTTCTACTTTTTATTTTCGTTTTGTTGATGAACATGAGTAGCTAAGCTACTTTTCTAGCCAAAGGGTCATAGATGTTTAATTCTCCACGAATTGTGAGGTCTAATTGACTTGTATTTAATCTATTCGTTGTTTTCGGATATTCATATATCTTCTGACTGTTTTGTCATTATTATCTTTGTTGATTGGTATGAATAGAGCTCTTCTACTCAATTAGCAAGTTAATATATTGTCAACTAGCACGTCAAATCCGTAATTGTTTGATTGTTCTAGTCTTAGTGACACAATAACATGTTTGGTTATAAAATAGATGATTGAATTCATGTTATGGAGGTGTGTAATCGTGTTTAAATAGGTTATCTTATAATCTACTGGCATGAATTGGTGGTCTCTCTAGTTTTTAATGCTATTGGTAGATTAAATCCTAAGCGCTTGTCTGGGGTTGTCTAATCGATAAGAGAAATAATCAAAGAGCTTCTCTTGGTTATCGAGGAAGTACGGAGAGATAGGTTGTTAGAGCTTGTTAATAACCATAACCATTTTATCTAGGAATAAGAATAGAAAACATTTGCATCGATGATCAATTCCTTGAATTAAACTATCTTGATTCCTTTAGCTAGGCTTTTATCAATATACGATTCTATTATCTTGCTTCGACTTTATTTTGATTCATAAACAAAACCCCCCTCGTTTTCTTTTCAACTTTATGCCCTTTGAATAGAAATATCTTTAACCAATCCCTATGGATTCGACCCTACTCACCACTATATGCAAATCTTATAATTGTCTAGGAGTAGGTTTTACTTTTGTTGGATTCGACACCCATCAATTCTTCAACTAAGATGTGAATCAATCTTAAATATTGAAACATGATAGCTCTGATACCAAAAGATGATTTGCTTAAAACTAAGCCTAAGCACATGCAAATGAATCAAAGAAACAAACCCTAACTCTAAATTAAAAACCGGTTCAATTGGATGAAAATTGGCGTGAACCCTATTGGAATTTTGATGAAATCCAAAGGTCTAAGATGCAATGAACAATCTAACAAAGTTAAACCTCACCAAATAACAACGAATGCAAGAGAAATCCACGTGATTTATATGAAGAAGAACAAAACCAAAACCGTGATTTTATCCTCAACCAACAATCACCCTTCACGTCACAAGTGATTCCAATATTGAAGATGATATCAAATACCAAAACCATCAATTTCATAACATGATATTTGATCACAAATGCAATAAAAAATCTGACCAATAAAAATCCAAATCAATCCTAGATATGACTCACTAGTAATGAAATGGAAACACAACAAAGAAGGAATTGATATTACTCACAATTGCCGTTTGTTGCACTCGCCACAATTTCAACTCTTGGAAATTGAAATTGATAAGAGAAATTAAACTAGGGAAACCCTAAGCTCTCTCAGGAAATGTGATGTTCAAATTTGAAAATTTTGGCTTCCTCAAACCCTACTATAAGCAAGTATTTATACTTGCTACTCCTAGGGTTAGAAAATGGTCAAAAATTACAAGTTTGCCACTTTTAAGGTGGCCGATACTAAATGGAAATTACAATAAAATGAAAGTGTCCCTAAAGAAAAATACAACATAAAATAGTCCATAGAACAATTACAAAGTACAAAAATATCATAAGTCTTCATGAGCTAATGCTTCGGAATGGAAACAATCGCAGTGGGTCTTTAATTGTAAATCTGAAAATGTTCCGTGTCCATCAACTAGTGTAGGACATATTGGCATCCCATGGAGAATTATTATTGTACCTGTAAGATTATTTCTCAAATAGTTATTAGAATATAGGACATAAAGTGAAAATATAAGTGATTTGGACCATCAACCAAATTTGGTTCTGAAGGTATAGGTGGTGACAAAAAATTTCTCATCATCTCCTCGGGCTTCTAAAAGATTTGCCCTCAAATCTAGAGGATCTTTTCCTGGATTGAAACCCGATGTTTGGAATTGCTTGTTGGCTGAAAATCTGGAAGAGCTATATGTGCTTCTAACTAGTCCCTGGAAAGAATGAATCTTAGACGGAGACAAATGATTCAATAAAATCCGTGTACCATCCTTTTGAAACATGTAAGTGTTTCTAAACCCATCATGTGACACCTTTCTATCAAATAGCCATGGTCGACCTAGTAGTAAATGAAATGCATACATAGGAAGCACATCGCAGATAATCTCATCACTATACCAATCTCCTATATTGATTGGTACCATTGCTCGCTGTGTAACATGTAAACTACCTCAGTTGTCCAAACAATGCACTTCATACGGGTTAGGATGAGAGCTAGTGGTTAATTGTAAGTTTTCTACCAATACAATAGATATGACATTAGTACAACTACTACTATTAATAAAAAGCATACATAGGTTACCTCGAATCTGACAAGGTGTGTGGAACAAATTCTCCCTCTGTATGTCCCTGGTATCTGGAGAAATAGTCATAACCCTGTATAACATATTAATAGGTAAGTATTTTCCTCCCTTTTTATCCCCATGTGTTTCAGCATGTTCATCATCGTAATACTCTTGTAAGGTTAAGGATAAATCTATAGGCTCGACAGTCTCTTCTTCGTTACCCTCCATGACGGTTATCACCCTTTTATTAGGACATTGTGTAGCTATATGTCTAAATCCCATGCATTTGAAACATTTAATCTGGCGCATCTTCCCACTGGTTGACCCTTGTACCATCTACCTCAAATCAGATCCAACTACCTCTTTACCTTTCCCAGAAACATTTTTCTCCTTTTCTATAGTAGGGATAATTTTGTCTACAACCCTGAAATGCTCACCTGCTCCCTTTGACCCATCCAACTGACCAACAACCCCCATGGGCTTTGTATTAGTATTGGGCCTGCTCCTAGTAACATGGAATGAATAAGATCACCTCTGTCTTTCCACTTTAAAGGCTAACTGTATAGCCTCATCAAGTGTACTATATCTCTAATGCTCAACTACACAAGCTATCTCATACTTTAACCCAGATACAAAACGTGCTAGGGTTTGTTCAGGGGGTTCAACTAATCCACATCTAATCACTAGTGTCTCAAACTCCTATACGTAGTCATCCACTGTTTTACCCCTTATCTCAATGCCTGGAGACACATGAATAGCTCCTGTCTGTAGTGTTCCGGTATAAACCTCTTCCTCAAAACTCGTTTCATGTCTCTCCAAGTGTATATTTCGGTCTCTCCATCCCTTTGCTTGCTGATCACCATATTTTTCCACCACAAAACGGCATACCCTATAAACTCTACAGCTACAAGACGTACCCTAGAGTCATCATCAATCTCATAACACTTCGAAAAGACCCTCAAATTTGTCTTCCCAGTCTAGGTAATCATGAGCGGAACCCCTACCATCAAATGAAGGCATCTGTAGCTTCACATACTCTAATCCTCAAGGTGGTCTAAATTCCCTATCTAGGTATAGATTAACCCCAAAATTATCATCTCTGTCTTCCCTAAGAGCATGATAATCTCCTTCTACTCTTCTCCCCAAATTTCCTCCAACTACCCCTTCTCTCCAGACATTCTGAGGAGCTACTCTAGGTAATGCCTGGAGGTTTACCACAGGTGGTGGTGGCAATGTCATCTTATCAATCCTTGTTGCTAATGTAGTAACAAATGTGGTAAAGTCCTGAAGTTGTTCATCTAGAGTTCTTCCACTTGTATTTCAACGACCTGGTCTGCCACCTACTTGGCTATTGGCCTCATTGCCAATGCCCCCATTCACACTATCATTTGACATGTTTGTGGATGCAATTTATTTGAAGTACAAATGTAATCTCAAATAATTGTATCACACTCCCTTCACTTCACCACGTCACAATAACACGTTTGGATAACAACACATACACTTGTACACCCACGGTGCAATAAGTCACCAATGCAACAAATACTTCTTGTCACTTCAAGTATAGTAAAATAATTGAAGCACAAATAAATACTTCCAAGTAGTTAAGATATTGAATTCAACTAAGCAAGTGTTTAAGTAATAATACTCAATAACTTTCATACTTAATTGCTTATCTTTGAATTTCAAACTTCACTACTTAACTTCCTTTATTAGCTACGGTTCACACTTACACTTGCTCTTAATGTGCAACACCTTACTCCACATAACTCCACAAATTCACACCGCCACTCACACCACACATATACACATTGCAACCACTTCAACCACCACTACATACACACAGCACTTCACGGTGCAAATTACCTTTCACTCAACATACACCAAAACTCACGCCACATGCACACACTCTTCACTAATTTGACAAAAAACACAACTCTAAAACATGGCAACAAATTCAAATATATTCCCACTTCCACGGAAACAACAACAAAATGTACTCCACTTCCAACAGAAGTTCTAACCGCAACTTTACACAAAAAGGCAACAATTCAAATTTGAAAATCAAACCACTTCACTAATTGCAACCCTTCCACAATTAGTAAGAAATGATTTTCAAATTCAAACAATCGCTCATTAACTCCTCAACTTAATAGATGTGTTTGAATTCAAATAAATTCCCTATTATCCACATAATGCAAATCTGGAAAATTGCACACTTCCACTTCCAAATTGCACAAGAATTCACACAACACACTCCACAAGCTTCTTCAAACAACAAATCAATCACAGTATAGATGGGGTAATTTTCAAATTCAGAAATTTGAATCAATAATACACATCTACTCCTCTTCCCTTCCACGAGAATGATCAACCACAAGAAGCTACAACAAACCTTTCAATTCAACTTCAACAAGCAGCAAATTCGCTTCTCAATCAAGACAATTACACCACCTCAATTCACAACACACAATTTCGGATCACAATATGAAGAACCCTAATTGAACATAATAATTAAGAAATCAACCAACACTAAATCCCTTCTCTTAACTTGTGCTTTGATACCAAAAGATGATGTGCCTAAAACCAAGATTAAACACATGCAAAACTAATTTGAAAGACCATTAGATAATGTCAATTAAACTAGTTTCCAAATGGTGACAATTCTCAATGTTTATGATCGATTCTTCAACTAAGATGTGAATCAATCTTAAATATCTAAATATGATAGCTCTGATACCAAAAGATAATGTGCTCAAAACCAAGCCCAACCACATGCAAATGAATCAAAGAAACAAACCCTAACTCTAAATTAAAACTGGTTCAATTGGACTAAAAATAACGTGAACCCTATTGGAATTTTGATGAAATCCAAAGGTCCAAGATGCAATCAACAATCCAACAAAGTTAAACCTCACCAAATAACAACGAATGCAAGAGAAATCCATGTGATTTATATGAAGAAGAATAAAACCAAAACCGTGATTTTATCCTCAACCAACAAGCACCTTCACGTCACAAATGATTCCAATATTGAAGATGATATCAAATACCAAAACCATCAATTTCATAACATGATATTTGATCACAAATGCAATAAAAAATCTAACCAAGACAAATCCAAATCAACCCTAGATATGACTCACTAGTAATGAAATGGAAACATAATAAAGAACGAATTGATATTACTCACAATTGCCCTTTGTTGCACTCGCCATAATTTCAACTCTTGAAAATTGAAATTGATAAGAGAAATTGAACTAGGGAAACCCTAAGCTCTCTCACAAAATGTGATGTTCAAATCTGAAAAATTTGGCCTCCTCAAACCCTATTATAAGCAAGTATTTATACTTGCTACTCCTAGGGTTAGAAAATGGTCAAAAATTACAAGTTTGCCACTTTTAAGGTGGCCGGTCCTAAATGAAAATTACAATAAAATGAAAATGCCCCTAAAGAAAAATACAACATAAAATAGTCCATAGAACAATTACAAAGTACAAAAACATCATAAGTCTTCATGAGCTAATGCTTCAGAATGGAAACAATCGCAACGGGTCTTTGATTGTAAATCTGAAAATGTCCGTGTCCATCAACTAGTGTAAGACATATTGGCATCCCATGGAGAATTATTATTGTACCTGTAAGATTATTTCTCCAATATTTATTAGAATATAGGACATAAAGTAAAAATATAAGTGATTTGGACCATCAGCCAAATCTAGTTCTGAAGGTATAGGTGGTGCTAGAAAATTTCTCATCACCGACAAGCAAATAAAGGACGTGTTAAAGCTATATTTCAGCCTGGTGATTGGGTTTAGGTACATCTAAGGAAGGAACGTTTAGTTGAACAACGCAAATCCAAGTTGCATCCTAGGGTAATGGACCTTTCCAAGTGGTGGAGCGCATCAATGACACTACTTATAAGATAGATTTACCAAGCTACTATGGTAACATTAGTGCTACCTTTAACGTTTCTGATCTTACTTTTTATGATGCAGGTGATTCGAGGACGAATCTTTTCGAGGAAGGAGGGAATGATGAGGATCAGCTAGCATCACAAAGGAAGGAACCACAACCTCATGATCCATTACATGGTATTGGAGGCTCGAAGATCCGAGCTAGAGTTAAAAGGATGAATGAAGCTCTACAAGGACTAGTTATGGACTTGCAAGCCTGGGAATCAAGCCACACAAAAGGAAAACATACATCTGTCAACTTGATTCACGTAACCATGGAAGGATGAAATATTTTAGGAATATTATATATTTACATGGACACTACATTAGAGGATACATTCGATTTTGTTATTATTTGTTGGTTTGTTTTCCATGGTATTTAGTTGCCTACTTGGTGACACAAAAATAAGGATATAATAGGTAACTTAGGATTTCCATATTATATTGTGTGTTATATATATGACTGTGCTAGGGGCCGGCTAAGACACAACTTTGATACATGAAAACACATTTTTTCGTGAGATACAAAATACCTCTTTTTGTTCTTTTGCAAAAGAACTTTTCCATATGATTCTTAACCGAATTACTAAGAATAACTTTTGATAACTTAGGTTACAGTCAACAAGTTTGATTAGGGTTTAGTTATGTGTCGCTTATTTAAGATGATCCTTAGGGTAATTGAAACCAACTAGCATCATTGGGGTTATAGGTTTAACATACCTAGGGTTACATGCATCACATAAATTCCCTTGTACCCTACAAGAAGTATGGAATAGATTTTCCCTTTGTTCATCATCCTTAGTAGTAAAAGTAGTCAATATCCGACGCAATACATTAGTATAATGAAACATTTCACTAGACATGATTGTGTTCAAACTCAACAACATAATAATTATCCTTACACTTCCACGGTTCAAGTACACAACCAAGTCACAAATGAAGTACACTCAACTACTTTCAAGTAGATAGAATTAAATTCAACTATAAGTGTTTAAGTAATTAGTTTAATTACTTTCACAATTTAATGATTTGTTTGAATTTCAAATTCTACTACTCAACTTTCCTTATTCTTGTCTTGACTTCTCACCACTTAAATACATAATAGGCAGCAATTAAACACACATACAATACATAATTCACCACCACACAACTTCCCTTCTACTCACGGTACCAATATGTTCACGCCACTAGCAACAATTATCTTTACAACACCAATAACCAATGCCAAATATACACACCCTTCACTAAGTTTACAAAAACACAACACTACATACACTCCTCTTCAAGCCACGATACACTTCTGTTCTTGATACAAACCATGCCCACGTGTGACAAAACCCAATACCAATACGTTCGGAATTGCAACCCAAGATGCCAAAACAATTAAGTGGAACCGCGACCCATTGCCTATAGGTGAGGCAAGAACCTTGGTATATTCTGTTGACACCATAATCGGGATGAAAGACCGATTGATAAGTCGGGATGAATACCATGGAAGAAATCCGATAAGTCCAAGAGAAGTTCTTTAGAGAACCAAGAGAGGAATTCTCTCAAAATATGTTATTCAATCTTGTATGTGTATTCTATGTTCTGTTTTCAACCCTAGTAGCTTATATTAGGGTTTACAACTCGTAATAACAAAATCCCAAAACGATATAACATCATAAAGTCACAGAAAAATAACAATTAGGAAATGAAAGCTGGTGGCGTAGGATGTACGCCGAGTATGAAGGCCGACGGCGTAGTAAGCCGGCGTAGTCCCTCTGTCGTGCGTGAATGGCAACACCGGTAGTGTTTAAGCCGGCATTGTCAAGGCTGGCAGCTGTGACCTCCTATGCTTTGATCTCCTTGAATGACTTGTATAAATGCAAGTTCATTCTCATGGTTGCTCCAATCCTTTCTGGCTTCTTGGACATCCTTTATCAACCTGTTAAATGCTTCCTTGAATCGTTTCGCTTGCGTTCTTATGATTGGTCCAGGTGGCACTTCATTCCCTCTTCTGGCTTGGCTCCCATCATGGCTCTCATCATTCCCTTCCTCTTGAAAAGGATTTGTCCTCAAATCGTCGCATACATCAAAATGACTCAGATCAGTAACATTAAAAGTAGCACTTACTTGATACTCACCTGGCAAATCTATCTTGTAGGCATTATCATTGATGTGCTCAAGAATTTGAAATGGTCCATCGCCTCTAGGAAGTAATTTAGATTGACGCTACACAGGAAACCGCTCTTTGCGCATGTGAACCCAAACCCAGTCTCCAGGTTCAAAGACAGCTTGTCGACGACCCTTGTTGGCTTGTTTCACATACTGCTCTGTTCTTCGCTCAATGTTTAGCCTTGCCTTCTCATGGATCTGTTTAACAAATTCTGTTTTCTTCTTACCATCTAGATTAACATACTCAGAAATAGGCAGAGGTGATAAATCCAAAGGAGTTAGTGGATTAAAACCATACACAATTTCAAAAGGAGTAAACTTAGTAGCAGAATGCATTGTGCGATTATAAGCAAATTCAACATGCGGCAAGCAATCCTCCCAACTTTTAATGTTATTTTTAATGACTGCCTTTAAGAAAGTAGATAAAGTTCGATTTACTACCTCAGTTTGACCATCAATCTGTGGATGACAAGTAGTAGAAAACAATAGCTTAGTTCCTAACTTAGCCTACAGGGTCTTCAAGAAGTAGCTCAAGAACTTAGCATCTCTATCCGATACAATTGTTCTAGGCATACCATGTAATCTCACAACTTCCCTAAAGAACAAATTAGCAATATTGCAAGCATCATCTGTTTTGTGGCAAGGAATGAAACGTGCCATCTTAGAAAATCTATCCACGACTACAAAAATAGAGTCTCGACCATGCCTAGACCTGGGTAATCCTAACACAAAATCCATGGAAATATCTACCCAAGGCTCATGAGGAATGGGAAGTGGGGTATAAAGCCCATGAGGTTGGACTCTAGATTTTGCTTGCTTACAAGTGACACATCGCTCACAAATCCTCTCAACATCTCATTTCATGTGAGGCCAATAGAAGTGTTCCTGCAAAACCCTTAAGGTTTTAGCTACTCCAAAATGCCCCATTAAACCTCCTCCATGAGACTCCCTTACTAATAATTCTCTTAACGAACAATTTGGAATGCAAAGTTTACTCTCCCTAAACAAGAATCCTTCATGCTTATAAAATTTACCATGACCACTCTTCTCACAATGCACATACTCTTCACAAAAATCTCGATCAGCAGCATACAATTCTTTAATATGCTCAAAACCAAGCAATCTAGAACTAAGAGTAGAGATAAGAGCATACCTTCTAGAAAGTGCATCAACAACAACATTTTCTTTACCTTGCTTGTAGTGGATGACATAGGGAAATGTTTCGATAAACTCCACCCAACGAGCATGTCTTTTATTTAGCTTATGTTATCCCTTCAAGTACTTCAAGGATTCATGATCAGTGTTGCGCATCAAGACTATCCAATTCATCAAGGTGCAATGGAGTCAACACTCGAAACGAGAGGCTACTTGGAAGAAGGAAGATGAGATAAAGGAAAGATATCCCTAACTCTTCGGAGAACCAAGTAAGTCCTAAAGTTTTTAGTACAACTTTTTAAAGGAGGGGAGAATGTAAAATCCGCAAAAAATTTAGTCGTGTATAATATCAAAATGATTAAAAGGTTGTACTAAAAGCCTTAAACATACCCCGTATAAAACTATAATAAAAAAATAATCACATGAAAAGCAAACCATGAGAAATTATTGACTAAACGATAAAATAAATTAGAATCATTGACTTTGGGTTTTCAAATGGAAATTTCGAGTGAATATTCACGCTCGAATTAATTAAATTAGCTTAAGCATAAAGTTTCTGATGTGCCTAAAATAAGGGTTAAGCACATGTAAAACCTTTTTGAAAGACAATTAAACAATGTCAATCAAACTAGTTCAATAATTGCACAATTCCTCAATATTTATGAACCAATTCTTAAACAATGGCGTGATCACTCTTAATTCCAAGTAAGATGATGCTCTGATACCAAATATGATGTACCTAAAACCAAGAATAACCACATGCAATTGGAGCAATTTGTAAACCTCAAGGTACTTGTTCAATCTCAGTTTAAAACTACTAAAATTTGTGTGAACCTTAATGGAGCGCAATGAAATCTGAATGCACTAACTTTAAAATTAACAATTCCACAATGATAAAATCCTTCAATCAACACTAAACACAAATAATGTCATGTGAATTACACACAAAAATAGCAAGAACCAATTCTGTGATCCACTTTCTTAACAAAGTGATCCACGGTTCAAAATGATGCTAAATTGAAGGTTAAAACTCAGGTTAAAACCAATCAATTAAAGCAACAAGAATTTGATTACAAATGCAATCAAAATTTAGTCAATACACTTCCAAATCAACCGTAGATACTACTCACTAGAGAAGAAAGGAAATTGCAACAAGGTAAATTTGATATTACTTACAAATTAGCCTTGGAGCCACTTGCCACAACCTTAAATTGGGATTTGAAATTGATAAGAGCAAATTGAATTAGGAAAATCCTAACCCTCACATGTAAAGTGTTTGTTCTTTCGTGAAAATTTGGCTAACTCCCTCAAAACCCTACTTAAGCAAGTATTTATACTTGCTCCCTTTAGGGTTAAAAAGTCCATAAAATTACAACTATGCTACTTTTAAGGTAGCCATTCCTAAAACTCAATTACAACCAAATAAATAGTGTCCCAAAAGCTTACACATAAATAGTCCAAAGAAATAATTACAAAGAAAAATAGTCTTCATTATGCTAGCTCTTCTATAGGATTCGTCGGCCCAACTCATCACCGGTTTAAGTTGGTCCATGGATAACCCACAAGCTAAGTCTTAATGAGTTTGTCCATCACCCTGTAAAGCATGATAAGTGTGCCTATTGGAATATACAACACATGAATAAGAGAAAAGAGGTTAGTAAAAAAATAATTCCGGGGTCGATGTGCTCAAAATGAGCCCTCATTGCCACGATTTGAAATCCTTTGGCTCTTGCCCTAATGATAGGTCTTGATAGATTTTGATTCCTATTAGTTTCATAATAAAATGCTAAAATCTTAAATTTTATCAATACCATTATACACGAAAACCCACTAAAAAAAATTCCTAAACCCTAATTATAATAATAATAATAATATGACGAATATATATAGTGGCAACTCGGCCGAGGAGGACCTATAGCCACTTGAAGAAACAAACAAAAAGCAAAAAGGAGAAGAGAAAAGGGTAAGAGGATAGGGGGCCAGACAAAAGCAACGGAGAAATGGGAAAAAGGGAAAAAAAATCGTATCTTACACATACAACTTCTGATCAACAATCCGAGACCACTAATGTGTTCCTCGAGGTGAGTACAACTCAACTAGACCAATTTTTCGCAAAATGGAGTTAGTTTCTAAAAGTTATGTATAAAGAACAAATAGATGTAAACATTAGTATTTCACCTAAAACTAGTTGTAATAGCTAAAGAAACACTAGGTGGAGTGATCTAGATCATGTGTAGCGTGTAATAATGTAATTTTCCTTAATTTTTTAGGTGAAGAGGATTTTGGCTCGAAGATACCTGATAGGAATCAAAATTTGACAAAACCTATCATTAGGGCAAAAGCTAAAGGATTTCAAATATTGGCGATGAGAGCCTATTTTGAGCAAATCGACCTATGAATTATTTGTTTACTAACCTCTTTTGTCTTATTCATGTATTGTATATTCCAATAGGCACACTTATCATGCTTTACAAGGCGATAGACAAACTCACTAAGACTTAGCTTGTGGGTTATCTATAGACCGACCTAAACCAGTGATGAGCTGGGCCGACGAATCCTATAGAAGAGCTAGCAAGATGAAGACTATTTTTATTTGTAATTATTTCCTTGAACTATTTATGTGTAAGCTTTTGGGACACTTTTTATTTGGTTGTAATTGTCTTTTGGGACTGGCCACCCTAAAAGTGGCATAGTTGTAATTTTGTGAACTTTTCAACCCTAAAAGGAGCGAGTATAAAATACTTGCTGAAGTAGGGTTCTGAGGGACTTTTGCTAAATTTTAAAAAATAGAACAAACACTTCACGTGTTGAGGGTTAGGGTTTCCTAATTCCAAAATTGCTCTTATCAATTTCAATCCCAAAATTGAGATTGTGGCGAGTGGCCTCAAAGTGAATTTGTGAGTAATAGCAAGTTCTCTTTGTTGTAATTTCCTTTTCATTACTAGTGAGTTATATCTAGGGTTGAATTGGATGTTCTTGTGGTCGGATTAGATTACATTTGTAATCATTTTTATGTTGTTATAATTGATTGGTTTTAGCCTTTAGTTTTAACCATCAATTTCACTTCCTTTAAACTGTGGATCAACTTTGTTAAGAAAGTGGATCTCAAATTGGTTCTTGCTGTTCTTGTGTGTAATTCAGGTGGCATTTCAATTGTGTTTAGTGTTGATTTGAGGATTTTATCAGTGTGGATTTTTTCATTGAAAGTTATATCATTCGAATTTCATTTTACTCCATTAGGGTTCACGCAATTCTTGGAATTTTGAACTGAGATTGGACTAATCCTTTGTGTTTTATACTTTGTTCCAATTACATGTGCTTAACCCCTATTTTAGGCACATCATCTTTTGGTATCAGAGCAATCACACTCGGATATTTAAGATTGATCACGCCATTGTTTGAATAATTGGTTACAAGTAGTGAAGATTTGACGCCATTATTCATGTGATTAAAGCTAGTTTGATTGACATTGTTTGTTTGTCTTTCAAATTGGTTTTGCATGTGCTTAATCTTGGTTTGAGGCACATCATAATTTGGTATTAGAGCATCATCATACTTGGAATTAAGATTGAACACGCCATTGTTTAAGAATTGGTTCATGAATATTGAGGAATTGTGCAATTGTTGAACTAGTTTGATTGACATTGTTTGATTGTCTTTCAAATTGGTTTTGCATGTGCTTAATCTTGGTTTTAAGCACATCAATACCCGAAGATTGTTCCGATTAAACCCCGAGAAAATGATACCAAGGTGAATAAGACTCCATGACATGTTGTATTGTATGTATATTGTTGATTTCGTGTGCTTTATTAGGAATTTTTGCAACCTATATAAGGATATGTATATATATATTTATATGTGTACTGTGCATGAAATGTTGAAATAGTGGTGTGCGTGAATGTAGATTTCATCTCCCTGGAGCAAGCAGCGGCCATTAGACATATATATATATATATAAAAACATTTTAGGATTAGTGGTGTTGTTCGTGCTATATAAGTGAATTTTTTTTTCTTTTTCCTTATCCCTTCTTTCCTTAAGGTTGTAGGGTAATATATATATATATAAATCATTGTTAGCTTTGTTACTTCTTCTGTAGTACGTGTGTGTGTGTGCTATTTTCTTTACTCCTTGGCTGCCTTATATAATCATATACATATAAGTATTAGTTGGGATGTTGCTAGAAGAGTGCTAATTGGGCCATGAATGGACATATATATGTATGTGTTGATGACATTGCAGGGAGTGGGAAGAAGGAAATCCAGCTGGAGTTGTTAGTTTAAATAATATATATATTTGTATACATGTATAGGCTAGTTAACTCCGAAATTTTGTAGGACATCCCTTCTGAAATTTGAGTCTGCATGTGTGGCAGGGTGAAATCCTCCGAAATAGCATGTGTGTGTACGTGGGATAGGAGGTTACGAGACGGGGAAGGCTGGGTTGAAATGGGAAGTATGGTGGCAGTATAACATACACCGTATATAGGTATGTATATGTATAAGTGTAATTGCATGTACTGGACTTACTCTCAATTATGTATGTGTGGTTTGTAAATATATATATATATGTACATGTGTATATGTGGTATGATGAAAGCGAGAATAGAAGTTTAACTTGAGAATGTAAGCTATAAGATGAAATGGAAGAGAGAGTTAGGGTTATATTAGTGTTAGTTTTCTTGTGAGCTTGTATGTTGGGGAATTGAAAGGAGGGTGGAAATCTATGAACGAGGATGTAAGAAGCATGTATGGGCATATAGGTATTAGATCTTTTCCTTAGTGAGTGTGTGTGGTATTACTAGTAGGATTAAAGGAAGACATCATGGTATGATCATTATTGACGATTGTTGGGATTGATGACAAAATTGTAGACACATGTTAACATGGAGGTCGTTGGTAGCGGAAGCAAGAAAAAGGGAGTCTAAGAAGTTGTTCTAAACCACAAGTATGGCATGCATCATGAGCTAAAATGGAGAATTTAAGATGCCAATAGTCTAAGTCCTTGTCATTATGGTTACATACACTAGGTGTAAGCGAGATGGAATAAATAGGATTTCGAAATAGTTATAAGCCGTAAACATTAGGTGTATATGTATATGTAACTAGGAACAAGGCTTAATCATAATCAAGAATAAGAAACCCATTCTTTGACGAACTCCTACAAGATTATGAATGTTGTTTCTTTGATGTCACGTTTGTGCGTCGCTCCTTAAAATGATTAAATGTGTTGTGAATAGATTGTTGACATGATTGCCAATTGCATATGTGCTTGTTCTTAGATCATCACCCTAAAACTCTAACCAATTATGAGATCTAATTAAAAACCCGACATGCATTCCACGAACGCTACATTATTCAAGGCTATCACAGCTACAGGACGTACCGGAAGTGATTAGAGGATCACTGTCCCGCCAAGTGTGAACTTGTGGTTAGGGGATTGTCGCGCCTTGACGATTCCGAGTCTAGCCTATCACTTGAGGGTTTAAATGCTTGATGTATAAGAGGCACTTGAGCCTAGATTACTAAAGCTAAGATATAGTTATAACAAAGTGATAAGAGTAATTAAATTATGTGTAAGACTCGGGATCTGATGGTGGCTTTAGAATCCCTAACCAAAGGTCTAGGGGGCATAAACCCGAGACTTCACGTTAGTTACCAAAAGACTGTGTGAGATGCTGCATTCTTGTGATTGTTCATGCATAAAAATTGTTTTGATAACTTGTTTGAAATTGTTTGTGTTTGTTGCAACATTAAGAGATTGCACCCTATCTTGCTAAGCTTTAGCTGACCCACCTATAGATTTTTTCTTGTAGGTCGAGACTACCTAAATGATACGGAATTGGGTATGCTTTGATACCACCAAAATGATTCAAATTGCTCTAATACCAAATGATACGGAATTAGGTATGCTCTAATCAAGTCAATCTATAGTAATGACTTCGTTAATAATTTTAGGGTTTTTTTCTTTATTTGCTACTAACCCCAAATAAATTCCCAATTATTTTGTACTAACAAATAAAAAAAAGGATATTGATAAAATTAAACTGATTCGCAATCAAATCATAGAACGATAGAGACCACATTCTATAAATCAATCACTAAGGTTAAAGAATTCCAAGAATTCAATAACGTTGTTCGCCACAAATTCTATAGGAACCAAGAATTTGATAAGAACAACTAGAATAAAGTGAAATCAAACTCTTAATATTCAAGAATCTCCAAAGAGGATTCACATCGCTGAAAGTGTTTTTCTTACAACCAAAACAACATCTGTCTTCGAAATACCTAAAGACCACTATTTATATCATGCCTAAAAAAATTATGCGAGGCCATTCAAGGCCAGCCAAAGGCCGGCGGCCTACATATAAGCCGACACCAGGGCCAATGGCCTTGAAGTTAATTCGGCTGGCCTTTATTCAAGGTCGGCTTAAAGCTGGCCAAACTTCACCTTGGGTCCTCCCGATGCTTATGTCCTCCTTTTTTGGACCTCGTACTGCCACCTGTAGCTGGGATTGAATTTGATTTCTTTGGTGCTCATATCTTAGCTCTTGGAATCGTATCATTCCCTCCATGTTGAAAAAGATTCAACCTCGAATCTATATCGTCCATCCTGTTAGACCACATAAACAGACTCCTCTTTCCCTTAGGCTTCATAAGGCAAATCAACCTTATTTTGTTGTACCTCAATTGGACTCATAGGAAGAAGCTTGTATGCTTTGTCCTGTTGCCGAATGGTATACTCATTGGTGTATCCATCATATTTAGCTTTGAGATCATACTGCCAAGGTCTTCCAAGAATCAAGTGTGTAGCTTCCATGGGAACTACATCGTAAACAATCTCGTCAATATAATCACCAATAATTAATGGAACACGAACCTGTTTCTGTACATGAACAGCTCCCTGTGGACTCAACCAATGAAGTGCGAAAGGTCTTGGATGCTGCTCTACCTATAAACCCAACTTAGTAACCCAGCTTGCTGAAGCAACATTAGTGCAACTGCCTGTGTCAACCACAATCAAACAAGTCTTCCCTGCACTATGCCTTGGATATGAAATAAATTGGCTCTCTGATTAGGAATAGCTTCATCCTGCTTAACCGTTAACAAGTCTCCCTATACTGTATGTGCTATAATGGCTTCATCTTCCTCTTCTGCCTCAGTACCCTTCTATTCTTCTTCCTCACTCTCAACTTTGTCAATCTTTATGACCATAACCCTTTTATTAGGACATTGAGAAGCAATATGGCAAAGTCCTAAAAACTTAAAACATTTTATATCCTGATGTGCCTAAACACACTTAAAAGCACATCCAAAAGACTTAAGAATAACTATCTCAAGTCAAGGAAAAATCGGATCCAAAAATGGCACTTTTCAAATGAACCCTAATGATGAAATGATGAAATTCAAACAACCAATGATATAATCAGAATACCTCAATGAAAATGCCTTCTAACAACACTCTAATTTCATATAATCCACGCAAATGAAGCCTCAATTTGAAAAAAGAAAACCGTAACAAAACAATCCCTTTTCTAATAATGAAGAACACGTTATCAAAGAAATCCTCAAAGATGAATTGGATCAATTTGATAATTCCTTCAAATAATCACAAGAATTCATGAATAACAACAAGTATATCTGACCAAGAAATATCTCAATTCAACCCTAGATATAATACACTAGAGAAGAAAAGAAATCACAACAAAATGAAATTGATATAACTCACAATTTCAACTCTTGGGATTGAAATTGATAAGAGTTTGGAACCAAGGTATGAACCCTAATTCTCACGTGAAAAGAGGTGTATATTCTGCAAAATGATTAGCCTCCAAACCCTCTCTTAAGCAAGTATTTATACTTGCTACTCCTAGGGTTAAAAAGTGCTCAAAATTACAAGTTTGCCACTTTTAAGGTGGCTAACCCTAAATGAAAGTTACAAAGAAATAAAAGTGTCCCAAAACCAAAATACAACCAAAATAGTTCAATAAACATTTACAAGATACAAAATAACATAAATCTTCATGATCCAATGCCTCAGAATAGAGAACAATCGCAGCGGGCCTTTGATTGTTATCCAGAAAAATGTTCTGTGTCCAACTGAAGTTGTAGGACATTTTGGCATCCCATGGAGATATATAATTGTACCTGTAAGATTATTCTCAAAGTTTATTAGAAATAAAGACATAAGATAAAATATGAACAATTTGGTTAATCATCCAAATTGGGTTCTGAAGATGTTGATAGTGCCAGAATTTTTCCCATCATATCCTTGCTCTTCTTTTGTTGTGTTTGGTTAATAGCCTCACTAGCGACTGCCTTTCCTTTTTCCTTCTTTTCCTTCTCCCTCTCACCATCATCTGACTTATGGTGGAGATATGATTTCTGATCCCGCTTGCGCTGATGCTGCTCAACCCGACTGGCTAATTTAATCACATCCTCTAGAGTCTGATAATGCTAGAGTTCCACTACCTTGGCAATGTCCATCTTCAACCCATTGATGAAATGAGCTATGGATTCATCTGATGATTCCTTAATATCACACCTTGCCATTAGTGTCTCAAACTCCTTCACATACTCTTCTATGCTTTTCTTACCCTGCTTCAAGGATTGCAACTCCATCAACATCTCTTGCTTATAGTAATCTGGCACAAATCTGCGTCTCATCAATCTTTTCATCAAGGCCCATGAACACACTTTCTCCTCATCCGCCCTACGTCTCTCAGTTTGTAGTTTATCCCACCACAGACTAGCATATTCAGAGAATGCTAAAGTCGCCAACTTCACCTTCATGCGCTCATCCCACTCAAAACAGTCAAACACCTTCTCAACCCGTAGCACCCAGTCTAGGAATTCCTCTGGTTTACTACTACCAGTGAAAGGTAGAATTTTTAGCTTAATGTTTTCAATCCCCTTATGCCTATCATCATTGTTAACTCTCCTACTCCTTTCACTAAGAGCATCAGAATCATCACTAGAATGTCTCCTCTTAATCCCTACACCACTATGGCTTCTTCTATCCCTAACCTCTAATCTCTCCATAATTGATCTAATATTTTCTTGGATTTAATTGAACTCAGCCCTAGTCACAACCTCACCCCCATTATCAGCATCATTCCCATTGTTGTTGTTATTAACACTTCCATGCGACGACATCTCTACCAATCAAAATTCCAGCAAAGATATTCACAAAAACCCCAATTCTCAACAACAGCCCAAAACACCAATTCACAGCAATTTAACACCCAACAATTGAATTCACGACAATACTTATCAAAATAAATTCCCAATTTTTTCAACCAACGGCAGTATTGAATTAAAACTACAATTGAATTGAGATTCAACAGCTTTACCGATTAAACGCGTGTCGATTCACAAATCCACCAACCTTAGCTCTGATACCAAATGATACGGAATTGGGTATGCTTTGATCAAATCAATCTATAGTAATGACTTCGTTAATAATTTTAGGGTTTTTTTCTTTATTTGGTACTAAGCACCAAATAAATTCCCAATTATTTGGTACTAACGAATAAAAACAAGGATATGGATAAAATTACCAATCTATAGATGCTAAGATTGATAAAATTAAACTAATTCACAATCAAATCATAGAATGATAGAGACCACGTTCTATAAATCAATCACTAAGGTTAAAGAATTCCAAGAATTCAATAATGATGTTCGCCACAAATTCTATAGGAACCAAGAATTTGATAAGAGCAACTAGAATAAAGTGAAATCAAATTCTCAATATTCAAGAATCTCCAAAGAGGATTCACACCGCTTAAAGTGTTTTTCTTACAACCAAAACAACATCTGTCTTCAAAATACCTAAAGACCACTATTTATATCATGCTTAAAAAAATTGTGTGAGGCCAGGCTGGCTCAAGGTTGGCCAAAGGCCAACGGCCTAAATATAAGCCAGCACCAAAGGCCGGTGGCCTACATATAAACCGGCACCAAGGCTGGTGGCCTTGAAGTTAATTTGACCGGCCTTTATTCAAGGCTGGCCGAACTTCGCCTTGGGTCCTCTCGATGCTTATGTCCTCCTTTTTTGGACCTCGTATTGCCACTTATAGCTCGGATTGACTTTGATTTCTTTGGTGCTCATATCTTAGCTCTTGGAATCGTATCACTAAATTTCATAATGAATCGGTGAACCAAGGTGAGTGTTCATTGCCTAACTGGGGGTATGGTTTGTGGGAAGAATGTGAGGACTAGATTGATGTAGGTATCATTAGAATGGATTCTGTAATTGTTGTTAATGTATGTAAGTGATACAATAGGATCTTAAGTGTACCTGTAGTGGCGTAATGGGACCCATTTGAGGCCCATTGATAATATAGTAATTGATTGCTTCATGAGCAGGGAATGTTATTATTATGATTAACAAGCACAATACTAGAGATGAGACTCTTCAAGGTTGCTTAATGGGGGATTAAGCAACTGTGGCGGGTTATCACGAGAAGCCCTCAGAGTGAGGTGTGACAATGTAAATAGTTGACTTTACTATGTGCAGCCTTCCCACTCATTGCCATGGTCTTCTATTTATTAAGACATCAATAAGTTAATGACATTATTTACTCAAAACCTAAGGAAAATTACTTCAAGTAGAGTTTACCTTTCTAAATGTATCTCCAGATTCCAAAAATTCCTTCTCTTCTACAATCTCTCTCTTCCATTCCTCTGTTTTCCTTTTCTAATCACCATCACTTGAACCCATGGGTCATGTTGCATCATCAATTTTTATCCTTGAACTTTTCATTTTACTTTGATGATTTCTTTGGATGTTTCCCATCTATCGATTAGCAGCATAGAACTTTGAGGATTTTTTGTGATGTCATCAATATTGAAATGATTCTATACATAAATTAAGAGAAAAGAGTGTAATACACAGGTTAGAAACAACTTGCAATATATTAGAAATAAAGAGTCAATCCGAATTTGTAACTTCTTTTACCTGTACTCTCTCCCAAGCACATTGTTGTTTTTATAGATCAAAATTTCTCTAATCCTCAATACAAAGTGCTAGCATGTCCCAATAAGCCTACCCTATTTCAAATGCCATCTTTGATGACTAATTTGGTGTTCATAGAAGACCTCTAAATGTCATAAATTGAATGAGCATCTTGCTCCCTCATCTTCTATTTTCTTTCTCTAATGCTTATCTCCGGTATGCACTTCTATTGCCTATATATGAGACTAAGCTCCCAGCTAGTACAAACATTTGAAAAAAAAAAATTCATGATTATGAATGAGCTAAGAACTTTGATCATTTTTTGACGTATATGCTTATATAGATTACTTGAGGATCAAGTATGATTATAGGAATGCTAGTAACTTGTGTGGACATATAAACTAGATCATTATTCAAAGCATCACTTTATGTGGATGCATTTGGTGTGGCATGATCCTCAAACGATGTTGTGTGCCAACTTTGTTGATTTATAGAGGGATTTGCTGCATCCTGATCACATACCTCCCCGTCACTATGGTAAGAATCTAACTCATCTCTAATCATGTGTCGAGTGTCTCAACTAACCTTTCCTCCCCTTCTTTGGGTATTCCTTCGTCACCTAGCTATTAGAGTTCTACAAAAAAAAATAAAAGAAACTTCAACTATTGAAAATATAAATAAAGTCTAAATAACATTACAAATTTCAAATGAAGTGAAAAAATTGCAATTTAAGCGTACAAGGTAATGATTGGAAACATAAATGGCACTAACATTAATGGAGAAGAAATATTTTGCAATCACAAAAATAAATAAATAAATAACATTCATATAATCATTATCTATCATATCATAGTCAACAAGTGATGTGCTTAAAAATGAATCAAGCACATGAACATATAAATGATTAATCAATTCCACGAATACTCAATTATACTTAAAATTGGCGTGAATCAAAGGATGAATAATCTCAATAGCATGAACCAAATTAGATGAATCATAAGGGAATTCCAATGCCAATCAAATTACATATAAAATGCAATTCTAATCGCTAAAATTGGTTTGCAATCCTAGCAATATGAACCCAAAATTAGCATGAACAACAAGTAGATAAATCAACCTATTATCACTAGATATTATACATTAGTAATAAAAGGAAGCAACTTAAAAGATCTTGATATTACTCATAAGAAATTCCAAGCCAAACTCACCACAATTTCCTAGAAATTGATAAGAGTGGATTTTTAGTAAGAGGAACTCTCTCTCTCATAGCAACAAAGTGTATTTTTTGAAATGACATAAGCTCCCTAAAAACCCTAGTTAGCAAGTATTAATACTTGCTCCAATCAGGGTAAAAATGTTCACAAAAAAATTACACATATGCCACAAGCTAAGCTTTAGCTTGTTTATCCATTGCCCTGTAAAAATCGACAAGTATACCTGTTGGAATGCACAACAAATAAGTAATAGAAAAGAAGTTAGTATGCAAATATTTTTGGGCTCGGGTTGTTCAAAGGGACCCTTATTGCCAAATTTTGTAACCCTTTGGCTCTTGCCCTAGGTCCTATAGGATTTTGATTCCTATCATCTCCTTGGGCCTCAAGAAGATTTGTCCTCAAATCTAATAGGTCAAATGCCATAGAGACTTTGTATCCTCTTAGCAAGTTATTTATAAAAATATCACTGTAGTCTCCTAGTACTTAAGATACCACAGGGGGTAGTTGCTCTTGCCCTTCCATCTCTAGGATATATCTCATCTGCAACACATATAATGGTTTATCATCCACTATGACCTCCCCTAACTCAAATTGTCTCACCAATAATGTCTTCTTCTTCCCTGTTTCACTTATATGTCTTTGAACCTCTTGGCCCTCTAATGGTTTACTCATCTTCCCTTGAACCTTTTTGATGTGCCTAAAAAATCTCCAAAGCACATTCAAAAGACTTAAGAAAAACTATCTCAAGTCAAGGCAAAATCGGATCCAAAAAAAGGGCAAAATGACGTAAACCAAGTGAAGATATGATGAAATCCAAATGTCCAATGATATAATTAGAATACCACACTGATAATACCTTCTAATAACACCCTAATCTTATATAATCCACGCAAATGATCCACAATATGACAAAAGAAAACCGTAAAGTAAGATTCCTTTTCCAAATGGTGAAATTCACGTTTTCAAGGAAACTTTTCAATGATGATCCAAATCAAATGATAAATACTTCAAATAATCACAAGAATTCGTGTAAAATAAGATGTAAATCTGACCAAGAACTATCTCTAATCAACCCTAGATACAACACACTAGAGAAGAAAAGAAATCACAACAAAATGAAATTGATATAACTCACAATTTCAAGATGTTGCACTCGCCACAATTTCAAGTCTTGGAATTGAAATTGATAAGAGTTGGAACCAAGGTATGAACCCTAATTCACACGTGAAAAGAGGTGTATGTTCTGCAAAAATAAGCCCCCTAAACCCTCTCTTAAGCAAGTATTTATACTTGCTACTTCTAGGGTTAAAAAAGTGCTCAAAATTACAAGTTTGCCACTTTTAAGGTGGCTAACCCTAAATGAAAGTTACATGGAAATAAAAGTGTCTCAAAACCAAAATACAACCAAAATAGTTCATAAAAAGAGTAAATATATAAAGAAATGGTCCTTCAAGATGCGGTCTTCAAGAAGCTTTTGAATCAGTTTCAGTTGACAACCCTGATTCACTCAGTAATAAGGGTGTTTTTGCATCCTGTAAGACTGACAAATGAACCTGCTGAAATGCAGCAAAATTATAGTGCAAAGATGTAGAAAGTGAGTTAGACTTCTCAAGGTTAGGTTTCTCTAGCAAAACCCTCATAACTAGATTCTGGAGACCCTTAGCTCGGGCCCTGGTGATAGGTCCTGGAAAAGTCTGATTCCTATCATCTCCTCGGGCTTCTGGAAGATTTGCCCTCAAATCTGATGGATTTTCGTGCAAGTCATCTGCTAAATAAGGTGAAAGATCTGAAATATTAAAAGTGGCTGATACTCCGTAATCTCTTGGCAACTCGATGCGATAAGCATTGTTGTTGATGCGCTTTAAGACCCTGAATGGTCCGTCTGATCTAGGAGATAGCTTCTGTGACTTTTTGTGTGGAAACCTGTCCCTGCTAAGATTAATCCAGACTAAATCACTTGGATTATAGAGATGGTTTTTCCTGTGCCTGTTTCGCTGGATCCTCTATTGTTTCCTGGGTCTTCTGAAGGTGTTCAGTGGTCCGATCATGTATGTGTTGAATCTGTTGTGCTCAGTCAACTCCACTAAGACTTTCTTCCTTTGTCGCTAGTCCAGCTATAAAATCCAATGGAATAGAAGGGTTATAGCCATAAACAACTTCAAAGGGAGACTTACTAGTTGAACTATGAGTAGACCTATTGTAAGCGAACTCAACAATAGGAAGACACAAGTCCAAATCAGTAAGGTTCTTTCCAACTATTGCTCTGAGAAGATTCCCAAGCGTGCGGTTGACAACCTCTATTTGTCCGTCAGTCTGGGGATGGCAAGAGGTACTGTACATCAGTTTAGTACCTAGTCTTTTCCATAGTGTTTTCCAGAAGAAACTAAGGAACTTAGTATCTCTGTCTGACACTATGCTGTGTGGAACTCCATGTAACTTGACAATTTCCTGCACAAAAAGGTTAGCAATAAAAAGAGCATCGTCTGTTTTGTGGCATGGCACAAAACGTGACATTTTGCTGAATCGATCAACAACCACCATAATAGAGTCTTTCCCTCTTTGTGTTCTGGGTAATCCTAACACAAAATCCATGCTGATATTAGTCCAAGGCCTAGATGGTATACGTAAAGGCATATATTCACCCTGTGCGCCTTTCCTCCCCTTGGCTCTCTTACAAACACCACACCTTTCTAATACCCTATGGACATCCCTTATCATGCCTTTCTAGTAGAAAATTCTTCCTCAATATGGCTAGAGTTCTCTTCTCACCAAAATGCCCTGACAAACCTCCTGCATGTGCTTCCCTCACCAGCAATTCCCTCACAGATCCAGATGGAATACAAAGTTTTCCTTATTTATAAAGAAAGCCATCTATCACACAATAACCATCATACATCCCGCCTCCAAGACACCTCTCCATGAAAATTTTGAATTTCTCATCACATACATATTGTTCCTTCAACAGTTCGAAACCAGTAATTTTGACTGAAGAGAAGTGATTAGTACATACCGTCATGATAAAGCGTCAGCAACAATATTCTGATTGCCCTTTTTGTACTTAATCACATAAGAAAAACCCTCCAGAAATTCCACCCACTTAGCCTGACACTTAGACAAATTATGTTGACCCCTGAAATGTTTCAAAGATTCATGATCTGTATAAATAATAAACTCCTTTGGGAGGAGATAATGCTGCCACGTCATGAGAGCCCTAACTAAGGAATAAAATTCCTTATCATATATAGAATAGTTCAAAGTTGCTCCACTCAACTTTTCACTAAAATATGCAATAGGCCTCTTTTCCTACATTAATACAGCACCAATTCCGATCCCTGAAGCATCACATTCCAATTCAAAAATTTTGTCAAAATCAGGTAAGATCAGTAATGGGGCACAAGTGAGTTTTTCCTTAATCTCTTCAAAACTCCTCTGGGCCTTTTCACTCCAGATGAAAGGAACACTCTTCTTAGTCAGTTCTGTGAGAGGGCTGACAATGCTACTGAAATTTTGGACAAAGCGTCTATAAAAAGATGCAAGCCATGAAAAATTTTTACCTCAGTAACTGAAGTGGGTGTTGGCCATTCCTTAACTGCCCTCACTTTCTCCTCATCCATCTTAACTCCTGCACCTGACACAACAAAACCAAAAAATTTTACCTCGGTTTGACAAAAGGAACACTTCTGAAAATTCTCAAATAACTGTTGTTCCTTCAGTACTGAGAATAATGCCCGAAGATGCTCCACATGTTGTTCTAGGTCTTTGCTGTAAATCAGAATATCATCAAAATAAACCACAACAAATTTTCCTAAGAACTCCTTCAATACATGGTTCATCAATCTCATAAAAGTGCTAGGAGCATTACTCAAACCAAAGGGCATAACCAACCATTCGTAAAGTCCATGCCATGTTTTAAAAGCGGTCTTCCATTCATCCCCTTCCCTCATCCGAATCTGGTGATATCCGCTTTTAAGATCAACTTTGGAGAAAATCTGTGAACCATACAGCTCATCCAACATATCATCAAGTCTAGGAATAGGATACCTGTATTTAATGGTGATTTTGTTGATGGCTCTGCTATCAATGCACATTCTCCAAGTTCCATCCTTCTTGGGAACAAGAAGGGCGGGAACAGCGCATGGGCTGAGACTCTCTCTAACAAACCCTCGTTCCACCAACTCATCTACCTGACATTTCAATTCCTTAGCCTCCTCAGGATTCATGCGATATGCGGGTCGGTTTGGTAACACTAAACCGGGCATAAGATCAATGGCATGCTCTATCCCTCTCAAGGGTGGTAATCCTGCTGGCAAATCATCAGGAAAAATGTCAGTATACTCATTTAATACTTGAGAAACTGCTGGAGGTAGAGGCTGTGATTCCTGTAGCCCTAAGACAAATCTCAACTGAAGTAAGTATGTTGGAGCCTCCTCTGTGATTAATCTCTCCATCTCACCCTGTCCCATCAACAATACCTTTTTCCCCTCAGAAACGTTATTTTGAAGTAAAAACTTCTTAGCCTCTGATGGTCGATTAATCTGTTGCTGGACATTATGGACCTCTGAAGGTGGCATAGGATTCAGAATAATTCACTTGCCGTCCTTTTGAAACATATATGTATTTCTGATGCCATCATGTAAGACCCTCATGTCATATAACCAAGGTCTGCCAAGCAAAATATGAGATGCACACATGGGCAAGATATCACACTCAATTTCATCACAATACTTTTCCCCTACACTGAAGGGTACCCTAGCTCTTTGGGTAACATACAAACTCCCTTGTTCATTAAGCCAATGTAGTTTGTAAGGTTTAGGATGTGGAATAGCTGAAAGCTTTAGCTTCGATACCAACGATGCAACTACTACATTAGTACAACTACCACCATCTATTATTAGGACACACAAATTTCCTTGTATCCTACAAGAAGTGTGGAACAAATTTTCCCTTTGTTCTTCCTCCTTACTAGCAAGTGTACTTAATGAACGTCACAATACATTAGCATATTGAAGCATTTCACTAGACATTGTGAAATTCAACTCAATCAACATGTGTACAATATTCCCCACTCCTTTTAAGATCACGGTGCAACAATTTTCAATTTCCACAAGTTCACTCCACGGCAACACACAAGTAACAACTACAATTAATATGTAATACTTCCACGGCAACAACAAAGTGAATAATGAATACAAGTAATCTTCAACTTCCACGGCAAATAATGAAGACAAGAGATTAATAAGTAGCTTTCCAAAATGAATTCTGAATCCCACTATAGGCAGCAACTTACAATTTGAATTTCAAATAACTTCACTTATTGTAAGCCTTCCTCAATTGGTAACAATGAATTCAAATTCAAATAGCAATCATTAACTCCCACAACTTAATTACATGTGATTTGAATTCAAATAATTCCTTACTAACCAAACTTAATGTAATCTGTAAATTTAACTTCACAAATTCAGAATTACACAATGGAATTCAAACAACAAACTTCACAACTCCACACGCCACAAGCTACTCCACGGCAACAATTGGTAAGTTTCACAATTTCAAAACAATTTGCTAAAGTAACTTCACTTTGTACTTCTGCTCTTCCACGTGAATTAGTGTCCACAAAGTGATATAATAACCTTCCCAAATCAACTCCAACAATCAGCAAATCAAATCCCAATCCAAAACAATTTCACAATCTCAAACTACAACAACAACTACACAATTGCGTTTTTGTTTTTTCACTAGATCAACCCTAATTGTTGATCACTTCCACGAAATTGAATACAACCAATTCTCTTCTCTCAACAAGTGCTCTGATACCAAAAAGATGATGTGCCTAAAAACTCTTGAAAGCACATTCAAAAGACTTAAGAAAAACTATCTCAAGTTAAGGCAAAATTGGATCAAAAAAAAGTGCAAAATGACGTGAACCAAGTGAAGATATGATGAAATCCAAATGTCCAATGATATAATTAGAATACCACACTGATAATACCTTCTAATAACACCCTAATCTTATATAATCCACGCAAATGATCCACAATATGACAAAAGAAAAACCGTAAAGTAAGATTCCTTTTCCAAATGGTGAAATTCACGTTTTCAAGGAAACTTTTCAATGATGATCCAAATCAAATGATAAATACTTCAATAATCACAAGAATTCATGTACAAAAGATGTAAATCTGACCAAGAACTATCTCTAATCAACCCTAGATACAACACACTAGAGAAGAAAAGAAATCACAACAAAATGAAATTGATATAACTCACAATTTCAAGATGTTGCACTTGCCACAATTTCAAGTCTTGGAATTGAAATTGATAAGAGTTGGAACCAAGGTATGAACCCTAATTCACACGTGAAAAGAGGTGTATGTTCTGCAAAAATAAGCCCCTAAACCCTCTCTTAAGCAAGTATTTATACTTGCTACTTCTAGGGTTAAAAAAGTGCTCAAAATTACAAGTTTACCACTTTTAAGGTGGCTAACCCTAAATGAAAGTTACATGGAAATAAAAGTGTCTCAAAACCAAAATACAACCAAAATAGTTCATAAAAAGAGTAAATATATAAGGAAATGGTCTTCAAGATGCCGGTCTTCAAGAAGCTTTTGAATCAGTTTCAGTTGACAACCCTGATTCACTCAGTAATAAGGGTGTTTTTGCATCCTGTAAGACTGACAAATGAACCTTCTAAAATGAATCAAAATTATAGTGCAAAGATGTAGAAAGTGAGTTAGACTTCTCAAGGTTAGGTTTCTCTAGCAAAACCCTCATAACTAGATTCTGGAGACCCTTAGCTCGGGCCCTGGTGATAGGTCCTGGAAAAGTCTGATTCCTATCACTTTTGGACCTCTAATGGTAGACACAACTGCCTTTGAACTACTTGGTCCTCTGAAGGTTGACTCATCTGACTATGAACCTCTAGGACTTCTGACGATTATCTTATCTATCATTGCACCTCTTGGACCTCTGATGGTGACATAGGGTTCAATACTATACGTTTACCCTCTTTCTGGAATACATATGTATTTCTGAAGCCATCATGTAAGACCCTCTTGTCATACAACCACGACTTGCCAAGCAATATGTGTGATGCACACATGGGAAGAATGTCACATTCTATTTCATTATGATATTTATCCCCTATACTGAAAGGTATTGATGGGAATCTACCCTGCGAACCTAGCAGTCGGGGAACCTGATTTAGGTATATGATCCAAATTGTCCACATGTGTTCATTTCTTTATCTAATAATGTTTGATTTACACTATAGCAGGTACAGTGGTCAGTCTTTATGGGATGCTAAATAACCTACACTATTGATCAAATTGGGAACATCATCGAACTCACATCCAACAATTCGCAATGAACTCTATTAACTTAAAGAACCAGCTCTTTGAAGACCATCTTTTGTAC